>VDFB02001051.1:0-30982 GCA_007258455.2 Sequoia sempervirens | reverse complement strand
TTTATCCTAAAGGAGTTAAATATATACTTCTGATATTTGGCGCTTTAATTTAATATCTTTGGAGCAAATGCTTTCATTCTTCGTTGCTTGTGTCCTTCAAGTATTATGTTGTTTAAATATTTATTTTACTGTCAAAGATATAACGATCTTCTGCATGTGAGTATGAAGTTTATTAATTTTTGTCAGGGCAAAATGTTGAAGGAAAGTTGGAAATGCCAATCTTTTCAAATGACTTGACCTTAAACTCTAAAATAAATTGCGACCTATCCACTTAACAAAACAAAGTTAACCAGTAAGCTTCCCATCAAACAATGACTAGAATTCTGGAGAAGACAGACTGAAAAGATCAAATTTAATTAACTTGACTTTGTCCTGTAGATGAATGCTGAATCAAAGTGGAAGTTTCTTGTGATGGTAAATATCAGTATTGGATCTGAAAAGATATATCCTTTCTACAGATGTTAAGAACTGCAGATTCAATTTATTAGTTTTTGTGTTTTGTTTAATTCTTTAGTATCTCTTTATAAAAAAAATAAAGTGCGTTCTTTCTATGCATTTTGCATTTTTTCCTTATACCATAATGTGCTTCTGATGATATTTATTGTTTATAGTTGGTGTTAATATTTCAGGTTTATGTTTGACAAAAAATGTTTAGTTATTCAGTGGTCCGGAGACAATCCAAATAGCTTGGCAGGTATATTTTCTCAACCGGATTTTCTTCTAAAAATATTGTTCATCAAAACAGTAAATTTATTTTAGAAACATAAACTTGTTTTTGTGATGTTTGTGTATGATGTATGTATTTAGAAGAGTTACATATGGAGTCTGAAACTATTTATTTGTTAGGCATTCTTTTCAAAACTAGGCAAATGCAATGATTTCTTATTAATAGTTCATAAGTGACATCAAGAGATATCAAATGGTGTCGATCAATGCAATGGGATGTGTCATAATCCTATTGGGAGTACTCATAATTGATAATCTCCTCATAAATATATGTTAAATACCATTCACCATCAAGATTTTCACAAGGGTGTCTTACACAAAACTTGCAGTTCGTTTCTCAGTCAAAATATGTTGAAATTATAAATGACATATAAGTTTAGAAACTCCTGCAATTATTGTATATAAATTTCTGTTTTTCATCATATTTTGAAAAAGGAAGTCATGCTTTGTTGTGGGTCTGTCGTGAGCTGATGCTATTGTTTAACCAATTTTACTTCTCTCCATTTCCAGTGTTGTGTTTCCTGTTGTTTGAAAAGTGTTCAACAGGATAAGATCTACCAAACTACTCTTTAAAAGAAGACAATATAAGGAGGATGTAATGCTAAAATTAAATAATAATGTATGCTGAAAGAGCTATTTGTAAATATCGAAGGTTTAATAAGTTTTGATAAATACTAATATTCTTCTGCTCTGAACCAAAGGCCTGGCATTGAACCGCCCTGGAGATCTTGCTATCAGTTTGGGTACTAGTGATGTAGTAAGTTGTACTGACTAGATTTATTCACTGTTCATTTTCTTGCAGTCTCTAAATTAGTAAATTATGTAGCTGATTTATTTTCTATTAATACTGGCTTTCCTTATATGTTTATGGTTTATTGATAAACAATATAATTTTATGTCTGCTATTTATAATGGATGTATGCAAATCATTTGGCAAATAGGTATTTGGCATCACAAGTGAACCACACCCTGGTCTAGAAGGACATGTATTACCTAATCCTGTTGATCCAAATTGCTACATGGTGATGCTGGTCTACAAAAATGGATCTCTAACACGTGAAGGTAGTATCTTTTATTTTGTGAGAAGTTGGACTTTCTTTTAAACTTGGGGATGCCCATGATGTTATTCTGGTTATGATCTAAAACAATAACTATTTCTTGATTCTTGCAGAAGTTCGGAACCGCTGTGCAAATGGATCGTGGGACACGTTCAATGAATTAATAGACCAAACTCCTCCTCTAAATGGTTTCCCATTACTTTGACATGATTTTTTTTTTTTCATCCACATTCATGTTCTACATTTCTACAAGAACTTATGAAATGTAGGATCAAACATCTTGTGACATTAATAGTCACAAGTTCATCTTGTGACATTAATAGTCACAAGTTAATAATCATTGTGTTAGAGAAACAAAAGATAACGTAGTTTTGTGAGTTGGATATAGAGAGGATACGTTTTAAATTTTAATAAATATTTTCTAGAGGTTGCCTTTTCTTCAAGGTATTCAAGTATACTTAAATTTCAGAACATTCTCTGATACTGCTCCGTAGTTGGGAAAGTGAGAAATAAAGAAGGAATATTCTAAGTGGCATAAATTCATTTCCTGTTAAGGAAGGTTACTTCAGACTATTCACTCAGACAAATAGCTTTGTGATGTAAATCTGCAGATGGCAAAATGGGATTTTACTATAAAGAACCTGAGATTTTACCTCCTCTCCCAGGTGATATTCAAATGATTTTGGGAAATCTTTTGGTTATTGTAATAAAATAGTGTTATAATCCAAGGATTATGTTTTACTGTTTATTTATCCAGTTTTCAGTTTCAAGGATTTTCATTTAACTTCAGAATTTAATTGTGCTCCTTGAAGTTGGAATTCATCATTACCAGCTTAGCAACTATGAGAATTATGCCGAGAGTCATGCAACAGCTCATCAAGTACCAGAGTTCAATGCTGCTTCTGAGGTAGGCCACTAAAAATCTTTGTTTTGACTCGTACAGTCTGATAGTAAAACAGTGAAAACATTTTGTGCATACAGATGCACTAACGGACATGTTCTTGTTCTTTTTATTTTATTTTATTTAAAGAGTTTGGCATGTCTAACTCATCTTTAAAAATCTTGCACCTTCCTATACATGGGGATATGATTCGACTGAAGGTTCGAGCAATTTTGGAAGGCCAATTTATTTCAATGCGTGCACACTCTGAGAGGATAGGTATGCCATCACCACCAGAACGTCTGATAGCAACTGGTGGAGCATCAGCAAATAGCCGTATCCTTTCATTGCTAGCTTCAATATTTGGCTGCTCTGTCTATACTGTTGAAAGGCCGGGTATGTAATTTACCAATGTGTTATATTATAGCTCTTTCAAACATATCTTATGGATCACATGGACCACTTTTGCATTTGTCTCAGCCTGCAGAGGTGAACTGAATTGTTCAAGGATTTTTCACAGGCAAAGTTTAGGTCTATGGCAGTGTCATAGAAGTGGCCTAAAAGAATCCAGAATGCCACAATAGTTCCTTTTCTTATGATTAACCAATCAAATAGCTTAGAAGAGTGAAAGTATACTCAAAGAGATTCGTCGTCTTGAATGATTCAAAAAATACTGATTTCAGAAAATATCAAGCGCTCCTACATTTTAAAATATTTTCTAATTTTCCTTGTTCATGTGATTTAGCTTCCATTATTTTGGTGCTTGCAGATTCTGCTTCGTTGGGTGCTTCATTGAGAGCAGCTCATGGATGGGCATGTCATAAAGAAGGAAGATTTATACCTATTTCATACCTGTATGAAGATAAAGCAGAAGAAACATCACTGATGTGTAAACTTTCTGCTCCTTTGGGGGACAAAGATGTTTACTCTAAGTACAGCACCATTCTTCCTGTGAGGATGAAAATTGAGCAAGAGTTGGTGGAGAAGTTTGGTATCAAATAGATGTAACTGCTCCAAACAAGGTGAATGATGAGCAAGAAACATATTCTGGGTTAGTATTTTGCTGTGAATCTTCTTGTATAGCTACCGTGGATGAAGAGATTTTCATGTTTAGTTGTAGGGTTAGCCTGTTTAATTATACTTCCCACAGACAAATATTTGCTACCTTGGTTCTGTGAGGGTGACAAAGCATGTGGATTTTCCTGTGAAAGTTTACTTCATTTATTTTTAAAATTTTCAAAATAAAAGGCAAATAAAATGTGTTTTTGCTAGGATGCCTACTTTTAAAATACATCTTTCAAGTTCAATTCTCCATAGCACTGCAAAAGGAGATGCCGTCTGAAAAAAACCCTTAAGCAATAATGTTATTTGAGTTTTTAGCTTGGTAAATGGCTATAATAGATTGTATTGATTGCCGAAGTTTTGTTAGTTTCCTTTTCTGTTACATATTCAATCCTTAGTTTCACGTTATTAGTATCATTTTATTGATTTAGTACCTTTACATTAGCGTGGAAGGCTGATTTACGATCCAGTTTTCTGTTCACCTTTTGCTGTAGAGAATGTATGTAGATACTAAAATTTTCTCCAATGGTAATACAAATATCCCCAATTTTGACTTACATTTCCTTTTATTCATATTATCATGCTCACTTAAAATCCATTATAGGCTTCAATGGTTCAGGTCTCAAAACAGGCAAAAGATGAGATAAAAGCATAACCAGGTTCAAACCAGAAGTGCAAAATAAATGACACAAGTGACAAAAATGTCAAAAGTATGTGCCGATGGGTTTTTTGACACATCAACTTGAGGAGCAATATTTGCTTCCTTTAAATTAGGGTTTTGATTATAATTCGAAATATTCAATGTAATTGTTCCTATGAGGGGATATTCCCTAGACTGGTGATTTGATTCATAATTATTGATTTTCTAAGGTCTGTACTAGTGATTGAATTCAGTTATTGATTTCCCAAGGTATAATAGAGATTGCTTTTCCATTTTTCTGTTCACATTCAAAAGATCTAAAATGAGAAAATCAAATACTAAATTAACATATTGTAAAACAAATTCAAAAGAAAGATGAAGGTAGGTTTTTGTGCTAGACTGACTGCCATTTTTTCCGTCCATATTCAAAAGTTCTAGAACTCGAACATCAAATACCTAAATCAACATATCATTATAAAACAAAATCAAACAAGGGAGGGTTAGGAGAAAAGAGTAAGCTTGGCTACGAATGTTTCAATCTAGATTTCAGCAACCCAAAACTATCTACAAGGCAACATCAAACACCTAAATCAAATACCTAAATCAACATATCATTATAAAACAAAATCAAACAAGGGAGGGTTAGGAGAAAAGAGTAAGCTTGGCTACGAATGTTTTAATCTAGATTTCAGCAACCCAAAACTATCTACTAGGCAACCAGTCTAGCATAGCACACCCTTCTCTCTTTTCTTATTTTGTTTGACAATGGAATGTTAATTTAGGTTTTTTGATTTTTTAGTGTTGGATCTGTTGGAATTTAAACAGTAAATCAATTTGTAGTCTAAACTATAAATGTATCTCACGAAATCAGTCAGTGAATGTTCTAGATTATAACCAAACTCCTTTCTAATGGGAAGCCCAAGCCTTTGGGGAACCTTTCCCTTTCAAGAGAGCAAATATTGCCTCCTTAAGTTGGTGTGTCAAATGACTCTTTTGACAATTTGGCAATAAACAAGGAGGGCAATCTAGAACAATACGTTAGATTAAGTTGGTGTGTCAAATGACCCTTTGACAACTTGGCAATAAACAAGGAGGGCAATCTATAACAATACATTAGATTAAGTTGGTCTGTCCAAAACTTACCCTTGTTAAAGATGGTAGCAAATTGGTTGGGTGGATCACAATATTGTTGAACATATTTGTGAATCACCTAGAAACTTACCTAGTTACAAACATGATGGACCCAAGTCAGTCGAAGAACACATCCAAACTTGTAATGGTGCTTTAACTTTAGTTCATGTAAAGCATGAGGATGTGGTTTGTTGATTATTTCCATATACCCTAGATTAGTTTGCTTCCTATTGTTCTTTTCATTTACCCTAGAATTCCATAACATCTCAAAATTGAATTTGAGGATTCCTTCTTGTTCATTTTTGCAACCCAAGTAGACTTCAGCATGATAAACCATCAATTTGCATTGTTTGAAGAGATTCTAATGAACTCATTTAAGTATTCAATATTTAATTAAAGAAAATATAAAGGTGAATGATTCAACCATATACTCTTTCCCTTTCTGTAGTGAAACAAATGTATCTTAGAGCATTGGATACCATGGCGTCAATGCTTGTAAGAAGATGAATGGGGTTGAATACCCTAGCCAAAGTCAAGGCTATCAATGATGGTTAACAATTGATGCCACAAAGGTATGGGACATGACACACACCTTTATTGAATCAAGTAGGGCTCAACCAAGTTATAATGTTAAATCAAGCCTTGATGCAATAAACACCAATGTTGAACCTTGTTTGCAATTACTCACCTTTGAAGATAGAATAACAAGATTTGCAACCAAATTAGCAAACAAACAAAATTGTCAATGTTAATTAACAAATGATTGCTTCATTCCAAAACACACAAATGTCTCAATAAGCCTCTACTTCTCAATTTCTAAATACCCCAATCCCAAAGGTTTTAAATTATGAACCTTGAAATAGAAAACATTCAACATATAGTCCAAAAATTGAGCAATAATATGGTAAATCTTCTACAAATAAATAGTCTTGACTTTGAAACATCAAACAATTTTACCTTCCAAATATTAGGTGGAATTTGGAATAACAAATTAAATAATGGGTAACAATTTCACTAATCTAAACCCATTTTCAAACAGTAATTACACTTTCACAACTTAAACTACCTCCCATGAATTTAGCAAAAGTGTCTTTACCTAATTGAAGTTGAGTTCACTCTAGGACTTGACACAATGAACAAAATTATCTAGAGTTTTGCATGCCTTTGGAGATGCTCCAAAATAAATGCAAAATATGGAATTGGTTATTATCGATGCTCAGTTATGCTCAATACAAATGCTACACAAAGAGAATCAACATGGAAAGGTTAAAAAATTTGGGACCTTGAAATATAAGATAACCTCTAGAGTTGAAAGGTTAGTTTCTTACATGTTCTAATGATTAAGCCTAAATTTGATAATGGAAAAAGGAAAAGAACATACAACAAAAAGAAAACAACATGCAATTTGCCACAACAAGAAATCTTCCCACATGTAGCTTCCCAAGATCAAGAAGGTCCAAAGAAAAGCACATAGAAGACCAATACAAAAAAAAAAAATATTCTATTCAAATGATACAAATTATACAAGTCATGATTGATATGAGAGTTGCAAGTGGGTATATATATGATACACCATCAAATGATGTGAATGTAAAACTAATTTGGAATAAAGGAGATGTAGTCAGGTGTGCACGACATCTTCACCAAACTAGGAATGTGCAAGTCACATGATACAAACACAACTTGCCTAAGTAGATAGCTACCTAAGCAAGTTTATACTATTTGAGGTGCATATAATGCAATAAAGTAACCAACTAAATGCAAGAAAATAAAAAAACACACCAACAACCCTCATAAGCATAACTTAGATGGGTAGATAAGATAAAATATGTGGGTCCCAAGAAATATGTACCCATGTTAAGTACCTGTGTAGAACCTCAATTCAAATACCTGTAAAACACAATGAACAAACACATTAGAAGATAAAATGCAAACAAGAACAAGGATTCCCCATAAAATCCATTAGCAAAGTTTCAAATAAGAAATAAAGCAAGAATGAGATGAAAGAACAATAAAGCAAGCTAAATCCTATTGAAAACAAATGCAAACTCTTGATCCCATGGGGGAATTGGTGCCAATTTGATGTGAAAATTGGCCCTTTCCCAATTCCTATGATGCAAGATTGATGTGTGATGAGGAGTGATCCACTTTGTTGATGCTTGATGAGTGCTCCAATAGAAAAATCTGTATAATCTAGCTATGAACTCACTAATGATGGATGAAAGTTGCTAATGATTTGAGCATAGTAAGTTTACTCAAATTGTGGATGATGAAATGAGGAGATTAACCTCTTATTTATAGAATGAGAAGATGGATGAATGTCCAAAATAGAGCAATGTGGGACTAAGAATTAGCCAATGGCAAAGTGCCACTTCTCGACTTATGAGTGGATGGAGGATGTGCAAGTTTTGAGGATTGTGCCAATAAATGCATATATTTGAATTTTGAATTTGTTGAAATGACATGCAAGAGGGAAGGAAGAATGCATTGAATGCCACTTGGCTCAAGGCAAAATGACTTTGTAAGAGGATTAAATGCCTTGTTGGAAGGACAAAGTCCACTTGGATTTTGAATTCAAACATGAAGAATATTCCTTAAAAGATGCCTTGTTGAAGGAAAATAGAGATTTTAATAAATCAATTAAATCTATTTTCATGGAAAAAGCTAGAGGATGGGACATAATAAGAGATTAAATTAATCAAGGTTAATTAATTTAATGAAGGGGTTAAATGATGTGACCTATTTGACTTAAATTTGTGGATTTATTTAAATCAAATATGAGAAGAATGTAATAAAGGATTAATTAAATAAGGATTTTTGATTTATTTAATTAAAAGAGATGATGTTAGATTAAACTAAATAAGGTTTTAATTTATTTAATTTAATAGATAGAATTTAGAGGTTTAATCAAATAAAATTACTTATTTAATTAAATAAGATAATTAGATCAAAATAGTTAATTTAATTATCGAGAAAAGAATGACTTAATTAGATAACCAATTTATTTAATTAAGAGTGGAATATTGATGAATTAAATCAGATAAAGGTATTTGATTAAATGGTTAGACCGAAGGATGATTCAGGACGAAATGATGTTAGTGGTGAGGATCAGATGCCCAATGTCAATCAATACATTTTACGTGTCTACATTTTGCCCCTCTTTGAAGCAATGCATTCGTTGCGTTGGTTCAAAGAATAAACGGTCTCAATCAAAGCCAAAAAAAAAATTCGTTTTCAAAATCTTGCCCCATTATTTCCCGACGAGAGAAAACATGCCAATATATTGCCCCCTTGAGAGATTGGACGAAAATTTTGATTTTTGGGTGATCTCGCGAAAAAAGAGGACAAGGTGCCCGACAGGTCCAAAAAGGCTTCAGGAGGCCAAAAACATGTTTAAATGCAATAAAACAATGTAAAACAGGCCTCAACTGGACAAAAACAGGTTCAAGAGTCCAAAACCCTAGCAGGATAGCCAAACAGGGTGAAAAACCCCTAATTTTCAAGCTTAAAAAGGCTCTGAGGGGTCACTTTCAATTCATTTTCACACATAGCCCTTTAGTAACTATGAGATTTGAGCTCTGACATTTTGACGAGATGGCACAATGACAGCTCCCAATGCACATTTCCGACCGAGTCCGGACATACCAACGGCCACCCGGCATTGGGGCACCGGTAAGTGATCCTTACTTGAGCTTCGTTTTTCATTCTTTTGCGCTCATTTATTTCTTTTAAACTTAGCTCTTTTGCAATGGCACTATATAGTGCCGCTCAAAAAATAAACTGCGCCGCTCGGTGTCAAATTGTGTCGTGGCGGTGGAGTTTGGAGTTTGGAAACAAACTCCAAACTCCGACGCTAGTGTCATGGCCCGCGGGGTCATTTTTAAAGTGCGACGTGATGGTGCTCTATTAAACAAGAATCTTCCCAAACTGCACCGCTTGGCAGAAAAGTGCACCGTGGCGGTGCGTTTTCGGCATTTTGTGCTCCAGCGTCGCAGTTTGAAAAAAATTCAAACTGCGACGCCTTCACAGATAGCAATGCTGGGGTGATTTTTTGGACGCTCGGCACAAAAATTTTCAAAATTTTTAACGTGGTAACCCTTCCTAATGCAGGATGCGGTGAGGGAGCTCTATTCTCGGGAGCACAGATTGCGGGAGATTTTTAGTTATTTGTGAGATCTCAATGACAGAGAGCAGGATCGATTACGGGACATGGGGCTATGGCATTGCATACACAGCGCCTATGTGGACCCACCTTGGGATGATGTCAGCGCTTGCCGAGAGATGGCACATCGAGACCTCGTCTTTCCACCTTCCTACCGGCGAGGCCACTGTCACTTTAGAGGACGTGTGGTGCATCCTGAGATTGTCGATTCATGGTCGATGCGTTATTTTTGATATGGATGTTGGGCGGGATGTTTGTCACACAGTCCTCGCTACATAGGACGTTATATATTGTGAGGGTCAGATTGAGCTTGAGCGTCATAGGGCTCTAGCCTCTCTCTTCCATTTGGTTGTTGCGGCTATCATTTCAAGTCTTGTTGCCCCAGATCGGCGAGGCTGGTACTTCAGTCCTGGTTGGGGACTCTACTGGGAGCGCATGGTGATGTGTGATAGGCCAATTCATTTTTCTTGGGGGCATGTTCTTCTTGCTTCACTCTATAGAGATTTACACGAGTATGTCTACCTCGATGGCAAATCACTCGGGGCAGGTGTTACACTTCTCCACGTATGGGCGTGGGAGCACATCACTGTTCTTTGGCCGCGAGTCGTTGCAGTACCGATGGGGCCTGATGATCCCCTTGTGTGGCGTTACAGATGTGGTGTGTCCTTTACACACATGGGCGAACACAAGATTCCTTACTGGAGGAGAGTCCTAGATGAGATGCAGGCTTTTACATGGCGCCCATACCTTGGTTGGCCCGGATGGACCGACGATGCAGAGCAGATTTTCTTTGCCCGTCAGGACCGGTTTATGTAGAGGCGGGAGCATACCATGGTGGAGAGATATTTGTTAGGGCGCGTCCAGCACCAATTCGGTGAGCCACAGGACCAGCTAGACGATGATTATGTGGCCATATTTTCCTGCACTATGTCACAGGCTTCATGGGGTCGGTACATTCATGCTTCTGAGGTTGTTGACAACTTTAGACAGTTGGTGGTTCAACCATGGGTTTACAATTAGGGGCCTGCGGATCCAGGTGTTACACAGGCATACAGAGACTGGTTTCGGCCTCCCCTACAGTTGACAGTTCTAGGAGAAATCCCTACTCGGCGGAGGATGAGGGGTAGAGGGGGAGGACGAGGACGGAGAGACGGTGCACGACAGGATTAGTCGGTCAGGGTTCCACCTCAGCCAAGTTAGGCTGATGTTTAGATGCAGGACCAGCAACAAGTGCCAACTAGGCAGCAGGAGCAGGCAGGTGCATCGCCATGAGCCAAGGGTGAGGATCAGCCTCAAGTGTAGCCCACACGAGCACAACCAGTAGGGCAGCCGGATCCTAGAGATGCACTGATTGCACAGCTGCAGGGTTAGGTTCAAACCTTGACAAGGGAGAGGGATTAGGCCAGGGCCAAGAGAGACCAGGTCGTTCTGCAGAGGCAAGTCGCAGAGCTACAGGCAGTCACAGAGATGGGTCAGAGACAGTAGTTGGAGAGCATGGCGGCCTCCTCCTCTCAGATTACAGTGTCCCTTCGATCTTACAGGGAGGCCATCTGGGAGGCAGATTATTACCGTATGCATTATCACCAGGCCGTACCCAGAGCAGAGTGGGCCCCAGATTACTCGCAACAGACCAGCCACAGACCCGTAGAGGGTCATGATGACAAGGGCGAGGGCAGCAAACAGGACAGGTAGACCTTGTTTTGATCGAGATGATATTTTTCGTGCCTTATGGGCTCCTTTTTGATAGCCCGTTGGGCCTTTTTGTACTTATTGACACACATGTATAGTGATCTGATTATTTTGTACTATGACAGTTACCCGATGATGATATATATGAGATGATGATTTTGATATGATGTTATGTGTATCATTTATTTATGCATTTATGGATGGTTCTATTTATATATGCTATGCAATGATGTTATGATGTGATGTGATGTATATATGGATGCATTTCTTTATTATGAATAGATCCTATAGTATGTTGTTTATTCATGATATGCAAATGGATTTGTATGATATGTAATATGAATGGATGATGATGATGATTTATATGATGATCTATGTATGTTGATGCAAATGATATGATATGTGATATGAAATGTAATATGGAAAATGATATGGAGATGATCTATGGTGTATACGTGAAATGATATGTGAACCGTGCTTATAAAATGATTATGGATGGATGTACGCATTGCATGTAATGGATTTTTATGTTCCTATTATGCTTATAATGGTATGGAATGATTTATGCAATGAAATGTAAAAAATGATTGCGATGTTATTTATGAGGTGTTCTATATATTGATATGGATGATTAATGGACGATATAATGCAATGGTCGTGTTTTATATATGTATTGATGATGTAAATGAGATGGTTTTAAGATGCTTAGAATAACAGATATATTATCCTAAACATGCTTAATGATAATGTAATGTATGTGATGCATTTAATGTGATGTGATGTAATATATGAAATGATATGTTAATGCAAAGTGGTATGATGATGTTTTATGCAAAATGAACGTAATGTGGAAGATGACTTTATGATGTTTATGTGATGTGAATATGCAATGGATTATCTATAATGCTCATGTACCTATTATGTTAGATTATGTAGTAGATGGAAATATGAAATGACTACGAAATGTTTATGCAATGATTTATGTGATGAATGTGATGGAAAAAGTGGATGCAATGTAATGAGAAAGGGATGTGCTTATTTATGAAAAATGCTTATAATAACATGTTTATATGATGATGCAAATGCAATGCATGTGCTTCCTATATGATATGTTGATGCAACATGCTAATTATTTGTGGATGTAGGATTGATGACGATGATGATGATGATGATGATCAACTGTCATAGTACCTTGTTAGCGTGATGAGCAAGAAGGGATGAAAGAGAAGAAGTCATTTCAACAAGACACAAGATGATGAATATGCAAATGATGATGACTACTTACCGAGGAGTTGGGATTTTCAAAGGGCCAATTTTCTTATGTTTGATAACACATGTGGTACGATGCATCAAGGTATAGAGAACCAGGATGGCGTTGTACCTAGTGTGATGGACTTTGACTTGACAAACATATAGGAGTATTATTGTTCACACCTGACATACAGAAACCTTGCTAGGATGCATTTTAGAAGTTTTAAACATCTTGGAACAAAGCACAGGAAGGTATAACCTATCAATGCAATAGTCAACAAGTTTCCCAAAACACCCTCCATACATATCTAACAAAGCAAGTATTCGCCAAGGTTATATTACAAGAACGTCCAACAAGCATAGTAGACAAAAGATGATGATCATTGCCCCATTCCTATTTCTCTAAATCCTCTGTTCGGATATCATCGAGAGGTCCTTGGAATGAGCATTAATAAGATAAGTTAAAAAGACAAAGATAAAGTAAATAAATAAGCTGATGTTCTTCAATACCGCTAACCAAAAGGGAATGTGTTTTTAAGGATAAGAACTGAAACTATTGCCAAAAGATAATTCCCATTGTAGGAAGGATACATCCTAGGACATGTTAGTGGATGGCGACACGTCATTTTGTTTATCCAAAGTGTTCTTTCAAATGATTGATATGGGACCAATTGGATTATAGGTTATCGACACAAAGAGTTGACCAACTTGTTTACGTACTGACTTAGACCTGAGACTTGACGTTTTGAGTTTTCACTTTTCACCTATTAGACTTGTTTCTGATTGTTTCACCAAAGGTTGAGGATGACGATTGTTTATTATGAGTGATGTTATTGCGAGTGAAAGCGAGATGAGATGGATGGATTTTTTCAAATATTTGGATGTTTTTGGAGTTTTGCAATGTTTTGAGGCTATTTTGGGTATTTTTTCGAGATTTTCAAATGTTTTGATTTTTTGATTTTTGAATGTTTTGGGTTTTTCTGAGATTTTTACCAAGAGACTAACCTAAAGACCTATCCTAGGGGACTCGGGGGCTGATCAACAGATTAGCCTTGCCTACGTTATACATGCAGAGACCACGTAGTTCGACTGATGACTTGACCGATTCATAGATGAAGATATACATGATGAAATGCTGGTTTATTATGATGAATGCCTAAAGGACTGAACTAAGTGTCTCGGGGGATGATCAAAGATCAACCTTGCCTACGTTCAAGGCTTAGAGACCTGTAGTTCAACAAGATGACTCTGTTTTTAACTTTTTGACTGACTTTTGACCTATTTTTGGATTTTTTGATATGTTTTGAATGTTTTTGGATTTTTTGATGTTTAGAACTTCAAGAATATACACGAATCCAATTCGATGAGAACATGCCCCTAGCATGATGCAATAGACTACTCTGATAAAGGCAAGACAAAATGACCTTGGGAATGGGCTGAGTGGTACTAGGAGGGATCATGATACAAACACAGGACCAAGCTATGGTGCAGATGCGGGTGGATGAGTGATAGATGGAGACTTGAATGTGATGGATGATGGAAACGTAATGGATGGATGATGCAGAACAAGCCGTAAAAGATCCTGGTGGATGGAAAATGCTTATTTACACAAGGCGCCTGTTTGCCAGGTTTTCACCAAGGTACTTGCCCAAAGTGCCACTGAAGTGGTTTTCACCAGAGGACGATTTTTTTCTTTACTGTTTTTAATCCTTTTTCTGATTTTTGAGTTTTTGCTTTTCTTTTTGTCACCAAGACTGCTACTCAAAAGCCACAAAGTAACCATTTTTCGTGGACCTTTTCTCGACTTTTTTTGGATTTTGGTTCTATACCTTGAAAGATTAGGCATAAATTTTTGAGATGAGAGTTATCTATGGCTCTGCAGGTTCCTATCTGTGTGTTGATAACTCCGATATGCTCCCCTAACTTATAGCTTTGTTGTGATAACAAATGGTCCCAACCAATTGTCTAAATTTTCCTTTACTGTTTGGATTTGGGACATTCTTCTGATTCTCCTTTAGTACTAGTTCTCCGACTTGGAATGTTATGCTTCTGATTTTCTTGTTATAGCTCCTCCTGAGTCTATTCTGATAGACTTGCAAATGATTTAAAGCATCTATACGTTGCTCATCCAGTAGCTCCAATTCATTCAATCTTGATACTCGGTACTCTTCATCTGTGATGAGGTTTTACAGTGATATTCTTAGTGACGGGAGCTCGATCTCAATGGGGAGTATTGCTTATGATCTATAGACTAGGGAGAAGGGGGTGGCGCCGGTGGGTGTGCGGATGCTGATTTGGTAGGCCCAGAGGGCGAGATTGAGCTGCAGATGCCAGTCACGACCTGCGTCATTGACTGTTTTCTTGAGGATTTTCAAAATGGTTCTGTTTGTGGCTTCTGCTTGGCCATTGCCTTGGGGATAGTATGGGGTGGAGAAGCGATGTTGGATTTTGAATTTTTCACATAAGTCATGGACATCCTGATTCTTGAATGGTGTCCCATTATCTGAGATAATGGCTTGTGGGACACCGTAGCGGCAAATGAGATAGTTCAAGATGAACTTTGATATCTGCTCCCCAGTTATATACGTTATGGGTATGGCTTCCACCCATTTAGTAAAGTACTTCATGGTGGTTATGATGAACATGTGGCCATTAGATGAAGTGGGCGTGATTTTTCCAATGAGATCGAATCCCCACTGTGAAAAGGGCCATGGTGAGATGATGGGATGATGTCCTTCAGCTGGAGCATGGATGAGGTCTCCATGCTGCTAAAATTGTAGACACCTTTTGATGTAGTCATGTGCCTCTCTTTCCATTGTAGGCCAATAATACCCCATCCTCATTAGTTTCTTGGCTATGGTCATTCCACTTGAGTGTGAACCACAAATACCATTATGTACTTTAGTTAAAGCGGTCAATGCCTCAGCGTTTAAGCAATGTAGTAAGGTTCCTTCTATGCTCCTACAATACAGGTTATCTCCTAGGATGATGAATCGGGATGCCTTTTTTACAAAGGTTCATTTTAGGGTTAAGGGTAAGTCAGCAGGTATGACACCTATTCGAAGGTATGTATAAATGTCATGGTACCAAGGATCACAGGGACCAACGATTTCACACACAAATTATGATTCTGGTACCTCGAATGCGGGCACGAGAAGCTACTCTATCAGGAATCCATATTTTGGAATGTTGTGGGGGATGTCCAGTAAGGATCCAATTGTTTCCATGGCGTTTGCTACTCTATTGTTGGCTCTGGGTATCTGCTCAAATGTAATCTCGATGAAGGATTCTTTAAGAGTCTCCACCAGTTTCTTGTATGGAGTGAGCTTATCATCCTTAGTCTGGTACTCATCATTGACTTGGTTTATTATCAATTAAGAATCTTCGTACACTCTAAGGGCTATGATGTGCCATTGCACTGCTATTCTGAGACCTATGGTTAAAGCCTCGTATTCTACAATGTTATTGGTGTAGGGAAATGCCAATTTATAAGACTTTGGTATGCAGTCCCCTTATGGGGTGATAAAGAAGACACCGACTCCTGATCCATGTTGCGTGTATGAGCCATCAAAGTAGATTTTCCAGTGGTCGGCTATGTTGAGATTGAAGATGGATTCATCTAGAAACTCTGAGATGAGAGGATTCTCTGAATAGATTGGTGTTTTTGCAAGCTGATCTACAATGACTTGGCCTTTGATTTCTTTCTGCTCCACATAATCAATGTCATATTCTAATAGTATCATCACCCATTTGGCCATTCTTCCAGTGAGCATTTCTTTTGATAGTAAATACTTGAGAGGTTTGATTTTGGCGATGAGTTTTATTTTGTGTGCCAACATGTAATTTCTAAATTTTTGTGATGCAAACACTACTCTGCTAGACATGCTTTCTTGATGAATGATAATTTGAAACCATGCCCAACCATTGTCTCTAATCATATAATAGATGGTTCCTTTTGTTCCATTTTGTTACAAGGTTAGGAGAGCTCCATGGTCACAGCACATTTACACATAGAGAATTAATGGTTCGGGATTGGTGGCATTTAGGACCGTAAGAGGCCGGGATATTCTTTGATTTTATTGAATTCCTCTTCACACTTGTTATCCCATTTGTACGCTACTCCCTTGTGAAGTAGGTGAGAGTATGGATTCTGTTTATGTGCCAGTTGTGCTATGAACCTTCGAATGGACTGAAGCCTGGCTTGGAGACCTCTCAATTGTTTCCACATGGGTGCTTCCATCTAAAGGATTGATTTTACCTTTGTTTGATCTACCAAAATACCTCTCATTGATACTATGTATCCTAGCAACTTTCTTGATTGTACGCCAAAGACACACTTCTTTGGATTTAATCTGACACTGTATTCCTCCAGCTTGTCAAAAATGGCACTCAAGGTTGCTATGTGATCCTTCCTCTTTTTGGATTTGGCTAGTATGTCGTCGACATAATCTTCGACAGTCTTATGGATCATGTCATGGAAGATTAATGTCATGGCTCTTTGGTATGTTGTTCCTGCATTCTTCAAGTCAACGGGCATCATATTCCAATAGTAAGTCCTGGCACAAGTGAAGGCCATTTTGTGTTATCTCTTTGAAATCATTATCCGGTTATAACCGAAACCATCCATCAAGGAAAGCATTTCTGTATGTCCCAATCACATGTCTACATCATGTCAATGATGGGTAACGGGAAATCATCTTTCGGACATGCTTTGTTCAAGTCTCTGAAGTCTATGCAGATTCTGATGCCCCCATCGGGTTTTGAGATGAGCACCAAGTTTGACACCCATTCTAGATAATCTATCAGTCGAATGAATCCTACATCTAATAGATTTTTTAATTCCATTTTTACTAGTAGGGCGATCTGAGGGTGCATTTTCCTGAGCTTTTGTTTAACAGGCTTTGCTTCTAGGTATACTGCTAAGTGGTGAACCATGATTTCTGGATCAAGCCCTGGGATGTCAGCATAGCTCCATGCGAAGTTTATCTATCTCTCTCTTAGTAAGGCTGCTAGGAGATCTTGTTCCTCTGATAGTAATGACTCGCATAGAATGTGATGTGGGGCTCTATCCGTCTTTGGATTGACCGGATTGCATTTTTCCGCCAGGATCACGGTTTTTCTTGGATGAAGAGCTCTAAAAGGAAGATTGAATCCCATCCTTAGGGCAAGTAACTCTGGGACAGAGGCCACCCATTGATGTGTCCTTTTACTTTTCTCTGGTCTGAGAGTGCCATAGTGTGGTTTTCACTCAAGGACTTAAATATTATTCTCAACTTTTCTAGCCTTTTTGGTGACCTGAGGGGATTCAAATTGTTTCCATAATAAGCATGTGTATTTAGCTCAATTATGAACCCTGCTTTGTGATCCTCATAGGGAATGTTATCCCCTAGTCCCATGAATTCTGAGAGTGCCTCATCATTTTTGAATGTATCAAGAATTGGTGCTCCTCATTGGTCATAGTCGATGAGTTGGGGGTATACTAGGCGGATTTCATGATTTTGATGGTCTGATTCAAAAGATAGGGTGCTAATCATGAAAAGAGTGGTATCCTCAAATAGCCTAGGTAAGTTGGTCATGGGATCCTCTTCATCACTACTACTACAGACGTTGGTTATGTCAAATGTGAAGTTATCTATGACACGACCTGTAGATACTGGTAAGCGCAGTTCAGCTGCAGTTTGCTGAGGAGGATTTTTGACCTTTCTAACTGGAGGACCTCGACCACGTATGGTTATACTCGGAGGGGTACATCCAAGGCCAAGACTTCTCATTCGCGTTTTCGGAATGATAGGTATTATAAGTCCATTGTCATTTTTCCCAAGTCTTTGATTTATGTCATAGCCCATTGCGAGCATCATTTGCCGACCCTTACTTCTGTCATCCATGGGTAAATCAGCTACTGGTCTCTCATCTTGATATAGGAGATGAGATGGATCCACCTCGATAACTTCTTGGCCAAGATCTCCCCAACTTGTAAAGTTGGGATAGTCTTCAGGAGATGTTTGAGATGTGGAGGCATCATTTACTTGCGGACGTCCCCATGATCTAGGAGATTGTGTTAACTCTCCTACCACAAAATCATTTTTAGGGATCATGTAGTTTCCACAACCATTATCTTGGATGATGACCTTAATGTTAGAAATGGTGGGAATGGCGAGAGTGGTGGGTGTCTCTATCGCAGAAGTGGAAGCGAGAGTGGCGAGATCAATGTATGGTGTAGATGGGCCCTCATCATTTTTAGATACTTGTGGTATTTTATAGTACTTTGCCTCGAGGTTCTTGCAGTAGGAGAATGGCTTAGGATCTCTGTGGATGGTGACTTCTTGTCCTTCATATGTGAATTTGACACATTGATGGAAAGTTGACGCTACTGCTTGCATTGCATGAATCCATGGACATCCTAGGAGGATGTTATATCGCAAGTCGAGGTCCAGGACCTGACAAGTGGTTTCCATGATGGCTGGCCCTACCTGAATAGGGATTTTGATTGTGCCCTGGGACACTCTTGATCATCATATTCTCTTATTCTGATACCCTTTCCTTTGTCGATAGAATCCTCTGAGATTTTTAATTGTTTGATGAGCTTGAGAGAACATATATTCAAGCCCGCACCTCCATCCACTAAGATCCTTTTGACTTTGCTTTTCTATACTAGGAATTCTAAGCGGAGTGCACGGTTATGAGATGGTTGGGTAGGAAAATCTTGGTTGGAGAATGTGAGGAGATTTGGTGTAATGATATTTCCAACCATAGCTTGGAATTGTTCCGCATCAAGATTTGCGGGGAAAGTGGATGAAACCAATGCTTCCTCAAGGATTTTCTTATGGGCATATGAGATTTTTAGTAACTCCATGATGGAGATTTACACTAGCATTCTTTTGAGCTGATCAAGGACATTATAGACATTGGGGATAGATCTAGGTGCAGGGATTCTATTTGGCTGGGATGATCCTGCGATGGTAACTTTGCTGCCTCTTGTGGTGACTCCACAATCGGTGTGGGCTCCTTTGATGGTAGCGCAGTAGTCATCCAGGGATGTGATGACGTGGTCATACACATGATTACATTCTTGAAGATTTCTTTCCCCTTATCTGTGTTATCATTCCCTTTATTTCCATAGTTAGGCATTAGATTCGTGTATATCTTAAGGTTTTGGTTTCCTGTTGGTTGTTCCACGTTTATAATTCTTTGATCGATGAGATCTTGGACTATGTTTTTTAGCCTCATACAACTATTCGTGGTATGCCCTTTGATTTTATGGAAGTCACAGATTTGATTCTCATTATACCAAGGAGGTTTCACATATGGTTTTTGGTAATTCTCATAGGTGGGAGCCTTGATGATTTTTTTCGTTTATCAGCTTCTTCATGATGAATTTGAGTGGTTCCCCCAGAGCGGTGTACTTTCACTTGGGGTAATTCTTGTTCCGTTGGGGTGGTCCCCTTTGATCATTGACATTGTTAATTGCTTGACTATTGTTTGGTTGTTGTGTTGCTTGATGATTGTTTTGGTGTTGGATTTGGATTTGTGGTGTGGGTGTATTTTGGCGAGGGGCACTAATGACCACTTTGGCATCGACGACACCATAATTGGTAACATTTTTTTTCTTTCCCATGTGCGAGGTTTTTCATTGTAATTGGTGGGTGGGAAATTGTTTTGTTGTTCAGGGTATGATGTTGATCCTGCGGGTTGTGTCATAAGGGCTCGTTCGATGTTGAGCACCTTGGATATCAACTGGTCATACGTGGTAATCCCTTGGACCTTGAGATGAAATGCCAAGAGGCCATCAAGGTTGGATATGATGGTGCAAACTTGTTGTTCCTCGGGCATGACGCATTTGCTCTGATTGGCCTTGGATCGCCATCATTGTAGGAATGAAGTGAATGATTCATTCTTACCTTGTTTCAAAGCTGAGAGTTCCTCTAGATTGACATCCATTGCGATATTGCATGTGTATTTTTTAATGAATGCGTCTATAATTTCTTGGAATGTTTTGATGCCTGTAGGCAGGCGAGAGAACCATTCCATGGCGTGGCCAACCAAACTCCTAGGAAATAGCCGCATTAGATAGGTATCATCATATGCGACTTCCATGCAATGAAACTGGAATTCCTTGATGTGATCTTTGGGGTTTCCCGTCCCACCTGCATTCTCTAAACTTGATCTCAAAATCCTCTGAATGACTCCAAGGACAAGGCCCTATTGAAATGGATAGACACAAGCTGTTTGGTGTTTTGTGGTTCAGACTAATCAAGATTCAACACTTGCTGCAAGAGCAACCGACGGTAGTCGCTTAGCATCATTCTATGATTAGTGGGATGAAGGTGTTCCGGGGTGTTTCAATGGTTACTGATTGGGTGGTTTGGTGTTGTTTTGATGGTATTTGGTAACATCTTTGTCGAGCCAAGTATGCTTGCACATGTCAACAGATAAACAACGCATTGTTGTTATCTCTTGGTTGTTGTTGTGCTAGGATTTCTATTGTTGAGCTTGTTGTTGGGCTGCCAATTGGGATGCTTCTTGCTGCTCTTGATATTTTTTTATTGCTTGTTGATATGCTTGTAGTTGTGTTGCTTATTTTTGTGCAAGAAGCTGTGCGTGTGCTTGATATTGGGCGTACGCCTGAGCTTGACCTTGGGCTTGTGCTTGTGCCGCTTGTTGTTGCAATAGAATTTGGGCTTGAGTAGCCTTTTGTGCTTGTAATGTGGCTTGGGCTGCTTGAGCAGCTTGTGCAACTTGAGTGGCTTCTTGTTGTTGTTGTTGTTGCAATAAGGCTTGGGCTTGTGCGGCCTATTGCACTTGTTGTGCAATTTGGGCGGCTTGAGCATCTTGCGCTGCTTGTGCAACTTTTTGGGCAACTAGTTGCACGGATTTTTGCTTTTGTACTTAAAAGAATGCCTTTTGATAAGTAGCTTGATGAGTGGCTTGCAATGCCATGTTGTATTGGCTTGATATATTGGAATTTGGTGGTGGTGGATTCAAAATGGTGCTTGTAGCGGTGGTGAGCGGTGATGTCGTTTTAGTGTTTTGAGTGGTGAATGGTGTGATCGATGTGGTTGTTCCTTGAGAGCCCATGCTTTGAGATGTTAGGGGGGTGGTTGATGATGTCATGATTGCTTGTGTAGTTGTCATCTGTTGTTGCGATATCGATGACAAGTTTTGAGAGTTTGGTGTGATGCTTTGATTGGTGTTTGGGATATTGGTTTGATTTTGATTAATGTTTGGTAAAGGTGGGAGTCCCAAGCCAAGTAGAGGTGTGGACAATGGTGGTAATGGTGGAAGAGGTGAAAATGTGAGGGGCGTGATCTCTTGAGAAAATGATGTGGTGTCAAAAATGCCCGCAGGTCCGAACATGTCACCTTCTCCTTGTGAAGTTATGAGGAGAGAGGTTTGGGGTGTTGTGCGGAAGGATGATGATGATGGATCATTAGGATCATGAAAAGTGAGAGGGGCATACTTATGTAATGGATTTTGGGGTATGTTTTGTTCCAAAATGGTATTTGCATCCAAGTCTTGATTATTAACAAGGGGGTGTGTTTGAATGGCATTAAGAAATGTGTTTCCCTTGTTAACATTAGGTTGAGTTGGTGCAAAAGATGTTGTGATTTGCGAAATGTTTTGAGTGATGCTTTGGGATGGGGGTGTAGATGAGATGGGGAGTGTGGATGAAATTAGAGGCATGAACTCCAAAGGTGGTTCCACTATAGAGCTCACATTGAAATCATAAGGTAATTTGGCCCCTTGTTTTGCTAGTTTGGGCATGTATAGTGAAGGGTTAAGCCTCATCATGATATTGATGATTTTATGGTTCTCTAGATTTTGGATCATTTCAGTTATTTCTTCATGCAATATCCCAAAGGTAAGATCTTGAATTTCCTCTTGTGGATTTTGTGATGATGAGTTAGTCAAAGGATTGCTTGATTCGACGAGATTTATTTCAGCGTTCGTTTGGCTTAGGTCACTTGAAGTGGGTGTTTCTTTGTCAGCTTCCATGTTCTTCTTGTATTGAGATCTAGTTTGAACCATAAAACAAGGATCAATTTTCAAGAATATGGGAGATGAATCTCTAATTCTTTGGATTGATCTTATTTTAAGCACAAAAGAGATTTTTTTTTTTTTTTTAGGATATCTTGAGGATCAAAATGTGATATGATGATGATGCAAGAGATGGATGATGTGGATGTTTGATCTTTTGAAAAATCTTGAGGGGAATGCTAGAGTTTTAGGACTTCTGGATATGTTTTGGATTTTGATTCCTTGACTTGATTTTTTGGTTTGCTTTGATTGAAAAAATAGACCCTAAGATGTTGGATGTTTATCTAAGGGGTGGATTTGCTCAAAGGATGATAATTTGAATGTGTAGGGAGAAGGATGCATCTACCCACACCTATTCAAACAAGATGATATTTTAACCAAGCATATGAAGAAGGATGCATCTACATATACCTAGCTAAATAAGATGGTTTGATAATTTTGACTAAGCATATGCAAAAGGATGCATCTACACATACCCAGCCAAAGATGATTTGATGAAGATTTCAAGGATTTTGTCTCAAGGATTTGATGATTTTGATTTTTTTGCCAAAAAGCCTAGCATGAAGGATAATTTCAAGGTTCCTCAAAAGATGATGGTGAGATTATTTTTGGTTTGATGTTGAAGGATGGATGAAAAATATTTTGATTTTTTTGATCCTAGGATGTACCTAAAAAGACACTTTGTTTACCTAGACCTTGGTATTGAAGAACATGCAATGCTTCTAAGGACCTCTATAACTAAGAAGTGGTTCAAATTGAGCATACATTTACAGATTGTTCAAAGGAATGAGTCTATAAAACCTTGTGAATTTTTTGCTTATCTTGATATGTTGTTTTTTATTGCAATTTCTATTGTATCCCTTGATGACCTTTCGAGTGTGACTCCTAAATTTTGAACTTTGACTCAAGGACTTTCGTTTTGGGATTTTGACTTTCTTGGAAATCATGAGGTTTCAACACATGTGAGAGTCAATCTTGTTATTTTTGCTTAGTGACTTTATTTTACCACAAACACTTCTTTGATTAGGTTTTCCAAACTAGATGTCCAATGCTTTAATTTCTTCGAATCCCACAAAGTATGTTATGTGGAAATTTGATGAATTCAAGGCAAGGGTTACCTATTGTTGATCTTTAGTAGGAAAATTGAGATGTAAGTTCAAGTGTTTAGAAACCTCTAAGGATGTGAATCCCAAGGGTAAGCAATAACACATGAATTTGGTCAATTGTATTTACCTCCTAAAGGGTTTTGAAATTTGGATGATGTTAAGTGTTTGTTTCCAAATGTTTTCGAATAAGCAAAGTGTTTTGACTCACAAGCAATATAACATCCTAGCTCAATTGGTATGTTTTTCTTGGTGGGCTTGCCTCATGCCCTTCGTAGTAGAAGAGATGATTTTACATGCAACCAAGGAAAAAGTATAAAGGTATGTTAAGAATGAAGTTTTAACCTCTATACTTTAACCAAGATCGGACATGGCAAGTAACTTCTTGGAATCTAAGTTCCAATGCACCACTTTCATAAACTCATTGGATGGACTAGTTGGCTACTACAAACAAGGTTCTTAATGACGGGACATCAGGGACATGGCACCTCGCGAGCATCCAGCAAGCCACTAAAGGCTTTAATCAATCCTACTAGGGGCTCTTATACTTTTTACAGTAGTACCCCATTTTGAAAGACACTCTATGGCTAAGGCCTACATACCATGAGGACTTGATAGTTTAGTCTTATCCATTTATATACCGGCCCGAATGAAAAACCAGTTGGATTCGCCTTCGAGTTCTCCTTGTGGATGTGTCTCTTAGGTAGGCCCCTCTAAAGGTAAACAATAGCGAGCAAGCACATATGTAGTTCGATCGACCTTCATTTAGAAACAAAGGGAGAACCCACGCGATATACCTAACTCACACTCGCAAGCTTTGTTCAATTTTCTTTCCCAAAAATGAAGTGTGGAGGTGACTACTTTATCTCAACCTAAGATCATAAAAAAGGCCTTTTGATTCTCAAGATTGCTATAAAGCACGAGAGAAGTGCATACACCCTTTTCGATGATGTTAGTTTAAGTAAGCAATCACAAAAAAAAAGTTGCACATGTTCATTTTAACCTTTCAAAGACATTGTGAGTTCATTTTAAGAGCACCAAAGTAAGTGTGACAATTTTCCTTGTTCAATTTTTAATCCCAAAAAAAACTTTAGTAGATTTGAGTCCTAATGTTCTTTTTAAGCCTTTTTGTAACAAGAATTCAAAAGTTCTTTTTAAAACCCAAACAAAATTAGTAGATCCTAAGCATAAATAGATGACAAATTTTCCTTAAGAGGAATAATGAATCCTCAAAAAGTGTTAAACAAACACTATAGTGTTTAAAAACACTTGTTTTTGTGAAATGACATCATCATGCTTCTCTTCCTTTTCGTCTTTGATTGATCCAACCTACAAGGAAAACCAGTTATATTCTTTATTTAATTAAAGAAAATATAAAGGTGAATGATTCAACCATATACTCTTTCCCTTTCTATAGTGAAACAAATGTATCTTAGAGCATTGGATACCATGGCGTCAATGCTTGTAAGAAGATGAATGGGGTTGAATACCCTAGCCAAAGTCAAGGCTATCAATGATGGTTAACAATTGATGCCACAAAGGTATGGGACATGACACACACCTTTATTGAATCAAGTAGGGCTCAACCAAGTTACAATGTTAAATCAAGCCTTGATGCAATAAACACCAATGTTGAACCTTGTTTGCAATTACTCACCTTTGAAGATAGAATAACAAGATTTGAAACCAAATTTGCAAACAAACAAAATTTTCAATGTTAATTAACAAATGATTGCTTCATTCCAAAACACACAAATGTCTCAGTAAGCCTCTACTTCTCAATTTACAAATACCCCAATCCCAAAGGTCTTAAATTATGAACCTTGAAATAGAAAACATTCAACATATGGTCCAAAAATTGAGCAATAATATGGTAAATCTTCTAAAAATAAAGAGTCTTGACTTTGAAACATCAAACAATTTTACCTTCCAAATATTAGGTGGAATTTGGAATAACAAATTAAATAATGGGTAACAATTTCAATAATCTAAACCCATTTTCAAACAATAATTACACTTTCACAACTTAAACTACCTCCCATGAATTTAGCAAAAGTGTCTTTACCTAATTTAAGTTGAGTTCACTCTAGGACTTGACACAATGAACAAAATTATCTAGATTTTTGCATGCTTTTGGAGATGCTCCAAAATAAATGCAAAATATGGAATTGGTTATTATCGATGCTTAGTTATGCTCAATACAAATGCTACACAAAGAGAATCAACATGGAAAGGTTAAAAAATTTGGGACCTTGAAATATAAGATAACCTCTAGAGTTGAAAGGTTAGTTTCTTACATGTTCTAATGATTAAGCCTAAATTTGATAATGGAAAAAGGAAAAGAAGAATATACAACAAAAAGAAAACAACATGCAATTTTCCACAACAAGAAATCTTCCCACATTTAGCTTCCCAAGATCAAGAAGGTCCAAAGAAAAGCACATAGAAGACCAATACAAAAAAATAATTATATTCTATTCAAATGATACAAATTATAGAAGAGTCATGATTGATATGAGAGTTGCAAGTGGGTATATATATGATACACCATCAAATGATGTGAATGTACAACTAATTTGGAATAAAGGAGATGTAGTCAGGTGTGCACGACATCTTCACCAAACTAGGAATGTGCAAGTCACATGATACAAACACAACTTGCCTAAGTAGATAGCTGCCTAAGAAAGTTTATACTATTTGAGGTGCATATAATGCAATAAAGTAACCAACTAAATGCAAGAAAATAAAAAAAAACACACCAACAACCCTCATAAGCATAACTTAGATGGGTAGATAAGATAAAATATGTGGGTCCCAAGAAATATGTACCCATGTTAAGTAGCTATGTGTAGAACCCCAATCCAAATACCTATAAAACACAATGAACAAACACATTAGAAGATAAAATGCAAGCAAGAACAAGGATTCCCCATGAAATCCATTAGAAAAGTTTCAAATAAGAAATAAAGCAAGAATGAGATGAAAGAACAATAAAGCAAGCTAAATCCTATTGAAAACAAATGCAAACTCTTGATCCCATGGGGGAATTGGTGCCAATTTGATGTGAAAATTGGCCCTTTCCCAATTCCTATGATGCAAGATTGATGTGTGATGAGGAGTGATCCACTTTGTTGATGCTTGATGAGTGCTCCAATAGAAAAATCTGCATAACCTAGCTATGAACTCACTAATGATGGATGAAAGTTGCTAATGATTTGAGTAGAGTAAGTTTACTCAAATTGTGGATGATGAAATGAGGAGATTAACCTCTTATTTATAGAATGAGAAGATGGGTGAATGTCCAAAATAGAGCAATTTGGGACTAAGAATTAGCCAATGGAAAAGTGCCACTTCTCGACTTATGAGTGGATGGAGGATGTGCAAGTTTTGAGGATTGTGCCAATAAATGCATATATTTGAATTTTGAATTTGTTGAAATGACATGCAAGAGGGAAGGAAGAATGCATGGAATGCCACTTGGCTCAAGGAAAAATGACTTTGTAAGAGGATTAAATGCCTTGTTGGAAGGACAAAGTCCACTTGGATTTTGAATTCAAACATGAAGAATATTCCTTAAAAGATGCCTTGTTGAAGGAAAATAGAGATTTTAATAAATCAATTAAATCTATTTTCATGTGCAAGTGGATAAAGCTAGAGGATGGGACATAATAAGAGATTAAATTAATCAAGGTTAATTAATTTAATGAAGGGGTTAAATGACGTGACCTATTTGACTTAAATTTGTGGATTTATTTAAATCAAATATGAGAAGAATGTGATAAAGGATTAATTAAATAAGGATTTTTGATTTATTTAATTAAAAGAGATGATGTTAGATTAAACTAAATAAGGTTTTAATTTATTTAATTTAATAGATAGACTTTAGAGGTTTAATCAAATAAAATTACTTATTTAATTAAATAGGATAATTAGATCAAAATGGTTAATTTAATTATCGAGAAAAGAATGACTTAATTAGATAACCAATTTATTTAATTAAGAGAGGAATATTGATGAATTAAATCAAATAAAGGTATTTGATTAAATGGTTAGACCGAAGGATGATTCAGGACTAAACGATGTTAGTGGTGAGGATCAGATGCTCAATGTCAATCAGTACATTTTACGTGTCTACACTATGTACAAAATGATTCTCTCAAAAAGTAAACAAGGAGAAAACCTATATGAAATCTCCCCCAAGAGAGGATGAAGAGAGCAAGGTTGAGTAATCCCACTTGAAAGAATTGGTAAGGATAAAATTACATGTGAGGAAAAAAAATCTTCAAGAATAGAAAGAAGAGAGACCATGCAACCCCCCTCAAGGTGTAGTCTTTTGTGTTGATGGTGGATGTTTGACACTAAATGCTAAAGGTAGTCCAAATTTCCAAACAACATTTCCCCTTAGGAAGAAAGAAATCCAAAGGTGAATGTGGATCTTCCCATTTCTAAAAGGAATATAAAGAAATAAAACTCAGAACATATGATGTCTTCAAAAGTTGCTCAAATGTCACGATGCTAATGTCAAAAGGTGTCACAATCAATCAAGATTTCTAGGCCTAACTAAAGAAAGTTGCAATCCAGAACACTATAAAAATAGATGTAGATGATGTTTCAAAAAACTATTTAAAACCTCTCTAAGCCAATGTTTGTAATGCCCCAAGCTTTTACTCGACATTAATGAACCAAAAATAGATGAACATTTTTTTTATCTTACAAATGTGACATCAAATGCCATATTACACACTTGCATGTACAAGTTACCATGACACCACACAATGAAAAATGAAGCAAACAATCACTAATACATTAAGCATGGTGACACAAGTAGAAAACTTACTAAAGCATGGGTCAAAAATATCATGACAAGCTCAAAACACAAGTCCTAGTAGAAATGTGGATCTTTCAAGTAAATTTGTAGGTTTTGTGAAACTTTAGAGTTCCCATGTAATTCTACAATTTTTCAAAAGATCAAAGTTCCCATGCAATTCTATAGTTTTGCAAATCTTCAAAGTTCCCATGCAATTCTATAGTTTTGAAAATCTTCAAAGTTCCCTTGCAATTTTGTAGTTCCTACAAATTACAAGTGTACTTCTAATACCTACAAACCTTCAACTTGTATAACTTCAAAGTTCCCATACAAATTTTGAGCTCCTACAAATTGCATGTGATGAACCTCCAATCCCCAAACTTTATAACTATAGAATTTCAAAACTCACATGCAACTTTGTAAACTACAAATTGCAAGTGGAGTTTTGAATCCTACACATTTATTTACCATGGGCTTTCAAAGCTCGCATAATTTGTAATCTACAAATTGCAAATTGCAAACAAAGTATGCAACATTAGCACTATAGACTTTCAAGGCTTGCATGTAACTTTGGAAATTTCAAACTACAAGTGGTTTTGAATTCTACAACTTTATAATTGTGGATTTTTAAAACTTACATGTAACTTTGTAAACTATAAATTGCAAGTGAAGTTCCAAATCGTACAACTTTCGAACTAAGGAATTTGGGAGCTTGTGTACAACTTTAAAAGCTACAAATTGCAAGTGGGGTTCTAAACCCCACAAGCTTGACATTGCACAAATTTAGAGCTTGTGTGCAACTTTACAAACTATAGAGGAGGGGATTCGCTACTCCCCTATCTCTAGGACAAGGAAGATTCGGCAAGGAATAAATTTCCCTAAACTACCTCAATGAAAAAGACAAGAAAAACGAGGTGGCAAATAGAAGACAAACTAGACTTTGTTTTATGTTTTCAAGGATGGAGGATTTTGGGAATCAAGTGAGCAAACCATAGAGGTCTCAGACTGTGGACTAACTGGATCTTGGCTAGAGGACGACAACGTGGGACTCGGATGATAGTGTGATGCGATGTCGTCTCAGGGACACACTAGCATCTCGTACAGACTAAGAACATATTCCACAATCAGAAACTTGTAAGGTGTGCTAATGACCCAAAAACCTTAATCCAAAAGTTTAAATAGAATGGACAAAATTCTTCTAATGCATGAAATAAACTAACTACAAAAAGAAGAATACTATTACTTAAAAGATAAATTGATTGTAACGAAATGTAGAGCAAGGTTAGTAGAAATCCAACTTTCGGGTGGTCCAACCTCCCACAAGCTCCACACGAATGAAGTACCTACACACACAAAAATAGAAAAATGTTGGGTTGTGTTTTAGAGTTTTCCTCAGTCAAACCCCTGCTTTGGTGTTTCCACCTCCACAGACAACCAATATGCAATGATAGAGAGAAAAATGATAAAGAAACATAATAGACAGAACTTATAGAAAGCAAATATAGTCTAAATGCTAAACTATAAGTAAGACAATGTAGTAAAGTAAATGTTACCCTCCCTTCTACGTGCTTGGAGAAGCTGAGAGAGGAAGGAAGAGAGCCTTGAGAGCGTAAGATGATAGTGTCGATGACGTAAAGCTTTAAACTTGTGAGAAAACAATGGTGTAGAAGCAACAAGCAATAAGAACATGGTGTAGGATGGAAGAATGGAGTGAGAGTGTGGAGTGAATGAGCACGAAGTGAGAGAGATTGAATGAATGGAATGAAAATTGGAATCAATGGAATTGAGAGGTAAGTTCAAAAGCTATTTTGGAGGCAAAGAGATGTTTTTGGGTGGTCAAGGTTTGCAAAAAGTGTTACATTTTGTAGGGTGGCAAACACTAATACATTTGACTGCAAAATACAACGAAACTGTCTTACGAAATATGTAAAATTCGATGTTCATCGGGTGCTTGTAAGATTTGATGTGTAATTTCCAATTTTTTGAAAGTTTATCCCTGACGTTCATTGAAATTTCGACGAAATTGGGGTTTGTCAAAATGTCGGCTATCATTTTCGTCGAATTTTCGACAAACATGAAAAATTTAAAATAATCAAATTGTGGCCGACATAAAGAAAAGTGAGTTCGCGCCTGATTTATTGCGACAGTGTTTTTCTCTACTTGAGACAGTTTGTGGAGGACTAAGGATGATTTTCTTGGAAAAAAATAGGAAAAAATTCAAGAAGATATCACCAGGTTGAGGGTAGTCATTGTCTTTTTGTAAAATTCAATTGTGAAGTCAGATTTGTAGTTCCAAGTTTGAAAATCATATTTTAAAGCAACATCTCATTAGATTTCATTTTTAGAGGTTAAGGGTTTTGAGAATTTCATGTCCAGATTTTGTTGTGTGGAATCACCATAAGATCACAAATCGAGGAACAGATTCTTGTGGATCAGAA
>VDFB02001050.1:0-10118 GCA_007258455.2 Sequoia sempervirens | reverse complement strand
GAGAATTTCCCATACTTAGCCAAATTTTGGCTATTCAATTTCATTTTGTAACATCTTCAAGATTCTGGGCATTTTTGTGCTCAAATGAACTTTGCTAGTGGATTTGTCTTCAATTTTGAAATTGGCTTGTGTAAGTTGGATGTACTTGACGATGTGCCTACCGTTGTCTTCATGATGTCAAATTCTTGGCGGATTTCCTGTTGGTCTTGCCATGTGCAAGGGTGGACTCCCAAGTTTTTTTATATCTCCCTTCAAGTCGGACTTTACACTTTCCTTGCCATTTTCTTCTTTGAAGATTCGCATTGTGTAGTCATCCACCTGCAGTAAAATAAATAAATCTAAATTTAATTCAGATTTTCTCTCTCCTAAAGATAACTTTTCAGGATAAGCTTTGAAAGATTTTTATAAATTTTCTAATTTCATTTTCAAGCTTTTAATTTTCTCCAAAATGGCTAATTTATTTGATTTTATCTTTATTTTATTTTTTAAATTTAGCCATGGCAAAAATTATTCATTAATCCCAATGTTGGATGAAGATTTTCATTTTCTCTCTCCTAAAATCTGGCCTCGTGCTGAATTTTTTAACACTCTCTCTCCTGATATCAAAGTGAATTTTGTTTCGAATTTAAAGCAAACTTCATACTCTCTTCGTCATTTTCATCTTGGCACGAGCATATTTCATATTTAACTCTTCATTTCTATCTCCCGAAATCGGACTTCTCATTGTTTGCCATACTCTCTCTCTACAAGTTGGACTTGGTGAACATTTTTCCATGGCGGACTTTGAGAGTCTTTTTCCATCTATCTTCAAATGTTGGAGGACTTCATGTCAAATTTTCCATGTCTCTCTCTTGAAGCATGGCAAACTTTCCAAGTGCTTTTCCATATCCTCTCTTCCCTCTAGATGTTCCATGCCTTAGACAAATTTTATCATATTTGCTAGGCGGACTTTCAACTTTCTTTTCCATGTGCTCTTGATGGTCTAGGCGAACTTTGAGAATCCTTTTTCAACTCCATTTTTCCAAGGTCGGACTGTGCATGTGCTTTGCCACTTTTTCTAAGTGCCAAGGTAGGACTTTCCTCTTGTCCGGACATTCTCACCATTCCTTATGGCGGACTTTGGAGACTTCCATTTCAAATGTAAGGCAGACTTCAAGAAGTTCTTGCCATTCTCATTTTGGCACGACGGACTTGGAACTTCTTCTCCACATGTATTTTCCTTTTACACTTAGCCAAAATTCAAATTTCATTCTCCGAGGCATCAAATACTTAGTCAATTTCATGAAATTTTTCTCCCCAAGGTAGCTTTATATAGGCAAGGCACCAATACTTAGCCAACTTTTTCAAGTTTTCCCTTCCATCTTTGTTGGTTTCATTTTGACTTAATGTCATGGGCGGACTTTCCATCATGTTGTGCCATCTTGGAGCGGACTTGGCATATGCTTAAGCCATTTTCTCATATGCTGGGTGGACTTTGCCTTAGTCCTTGCCATTCTTTTTGGAGCGGACTTTCCTTTTTGCCAAGCCATTCTTCACTATGCTGCTGGGCGGACTTGTCTTGACTTCATGCCATTGCTGGGCGGACTTTACCTTCATCCATGCCATTCAAACTTTCTTCCAAGGCGGACTTGCCTCAATCTCATGCCATGTCAAGGCAGACTTGTCTCATGGTCAAGCCATTTCATGTTCTTTTGCTGGGTGGACTTGCCACTTCTCCATGCCATTAGTCATGGACTTGTCAAGGCCTTTGAGCCATTATTTCTTCCTCCATGGCAAACTTGGCTGAAGCTTAGCCATTTTTCTTGTGAGTCAAGGACTTGGTGCATAAGCTCATGCGCATTGATTTTGTTATTCAGTCAGCTTGCTGGTTAAAATTTTCAGTCTTCTTTCATGCCTCCATGAATTCTTGCCTTCATACTTAGGCAAATTCGCCATGAATTTCAGTCTTCTCCATGAATTTTCCAGATTTCTTTATGAATTTCCCAGATTTTTCACCATTTTCTGTGATTTCTTGACTGATTTTTCCAGATTTTCAACATTTTTCTAATTTTCATCATGAATTCATGAAATTTTCAAATTGATTTTCTGATATTTCTATTGAGTTTTTGGAGCTTCTGAGTGGATTTTTGAGATTTGGGCTCTTTCCAAATATAGAAACCCTGACAAAAATAGAAACTTTTCCCAAAATAGCAACTTTTCAAAAATAGCCCCTAAAAAATAGGAAGTCCAAAATAGGCTAGAAATGCCAAAAATAAAGTCCCTAAAAAATAGGGGGTCCGAAGGGGCAATCCCCAAAAAGTAGGAGATGTCAGAATTGACTGAAACAATAGTCGATCTTCGTCTCTTGGGTCTCCTAAGCACTATGATGATATTTGCAGAATGATTCGGGCTCAAATTCCTTCACTTGACTCGGGTGGCTCTTCAAAACTTTAACTCTCCATTGTAAAGAAACATGGTGATAAGCAGTTGTGACGCGAAGGCAGAACTCAAAAAGAAAAAAACAAAGGGTCCCCATTTGCAATGGGGCAATGTGTGAAAAGGTCACAACACTACCCAGGTTAGTTCCAATGTGCTGACAATACAATTAAAATATTGATAAGAGTTTATACAATTTATAGGCTTTGTGGAAAATTCCTGGGAGATGTCTAGCATTGCTATTTGGTTGAAGAAATTAGGAAATTAATTGGGACAAGGCTAGTGACAAATTCGGCTAGGAAAATAACATTTCCTTATAATAAGTTGGAAACGCTGCATCCAAAAGAGGACATGACTCACCATGTTACTAAAATTTTGAACAATACCCATACAAATATTTGAATAGCAAATTCATCAAGTGAAGGAAACCACCATTAAGGGAAATATGTTGGTCAATAATATGCTAGTAGCCCTCCCCAATGGCGAAAATGCAAACCTAATGGAAGAACAAGTCTTAAAAAGGTAGCCATAATTGGAACATAGGAACAAGAATTATTTGTGTAAATTACTAAATGGTCATATTTTGTATTGACAACTACTATGGGCAACGGTAAAAGAAAAAAAGGTTGTTTTTAGGTTATTCCCAACCAAGACATCAATTTTCTGTATGAGACCCAACTTCTGGGCTTTGATTTTCCATTTACCTTATTTATTGCTCAACGAGGTGTATATCTATAATCCTACCACTCTCTAGATTCAAACATGTGACTTCCTTTATGGAATACACATGCCTTCACCATCAAGCACACTCAGACCATAAATCATATACCACTGCATGTACCCTGTTTATTGCTCAACAAGGTTTATAACAATAACCCTACCACTCTCTAGATTCAAACATATGACCTCATCTATGGAGTACACATGCCTTCACCATCAAGCACACTCAGGCTGTACATCATGTACCCTCCCAACCATAGTTACAAGACTCAGACTCAGCATAGACTTGGCAAGCTGATTTTTGGCCCGGTCTCAGACTCAGCACCCAAACTTAGCGTAGACTTGGCAAATTGAAAAAAACCATGAAATATAGATATTTTTAAGGATTTAAAACTTGTATCATGCACCCTTCAATAAATAGATTTTAAAGAAACAATAAACTAAACAAATAGAAGCTACTTTCACTAGAAACACAAGCATACATCAATCACAAGTATAATATCGGATTTTAGCTAAAGGAAACAAAAAAATTAGATATATAAATATTGTCAGGTGTTTAAGGTGTACAAAAAAAGGATTATGATATACACGGCATCAAAATAAAAAGCACAATATGGAGTCATGGACTATGGTAGAAAGGAGCTTGTATCCCTCAGCCCACCATTACTAGCTCTATATGGAATCATTGCCCTTGTATCTCAGACAAGTTTGCAAATGCTGCTACAGCCTTATGAGCATTACTTAAGATAGGGTTTGACTTAGCAAACAAGAAGTTTAAATGATTTAATTACTGAAAATTTAATTGGGAAAAAGTCGAAAAAATTAAAAAATGTTACTCTTCCATCCAACATGGCCCAAAAATATTTTCCTTTTTTTGTTTTTTGAAACCCTTCAAAAAATGCTTGACTTTCATGCTTTTACGTTTAAGCATTTTCAATTGTTTATGTTTTTCTTTCATAGTTTTTAGAGACCTGACTGAATCTACCTGCTGAGATTCACTGGGTAACCAGATCACAAATACCCAAGTCTTGTTTCAACCTGCTCACCTTGGGCCTCGGCAAGCATGGCAACTTTAGGCGAGTCTCTTGTAACACTACTCCCAACTACCTATGGTGATACTTTGCACATGCCAACCTAGAGTCTGGAAAATCTTTGTGAGGGAGTCAATGTAGAATAATAAAGGCTCTATTCACTAATAGTATTGTTAGGTTATATGCATGGTTGTCACCAACCATTGTGACTGCTCATTTTGCATTCTTGTGTGTTTATATACAGCCTTGGAAATCATAGTATTTAGTAACAAATTATCATTTGGAGTGGAGTCATATCAAAAAGACAAAACTTAATATTTTCTATTCTTATTCTGTTAAATTTTGAACACTGAATTTTACATGCTTGAAGAGAACAGAGACAACCGAAGATCATAGACAATGAAAGTGAGGACGTGATTTAGATTGTTAACAAGGAAAAACATTTCAAATGTCATAAAAAGATACCATTCAACGGCCTTCCTTTATTATCCAGCAAAAAGAATACTACTAGCTCAAAGCAAATGTGCATAACCACATACTTTTCAGTTTGGAGTAAAAAAGACATGATTTTTTGTACTCTGAAGACATGGTTTAGATTGCTGCCTATAGAAATACCTTCTAATACTTATCCTGTTCAATTGCCTAACTTGAAACAAGTAGAAGATAACATCAATTTTTTTTAGAAATACCTTCTAATACTTATCCTGTTCAATTGCCTAACTTGAAGCAAGTAGAAGATAACATCAAATTTTTTAAACCAGCAAAACGAGAGTTTTATTAATAATAATAAATAGTTACAATATTATGTTCTGTAGCATGTCTGCCAAGGGCATCTGAGAATACATTGAAACAACTATATAACTGTCAGTAGAGGAATATAATACATGACCAATACTCAATCGACTAAGCTTTCAGAAACATATAGAAGCAACAGAACTAGAGAGAGAATCTCTAACTCAATAGCACCAAAAGAGCAGAGAATCCATTCCAAATATGTAATGCAAAGAAATAACAAAAATATATAGCAATAAAGAGTGTGAAAGCCATAAAGATTGAAATTCCAAACCATACAGTAACAGAGATAGCAGCAGATTTAAATAGCAACTCCTTCAAAGAGCAACTTTAAAAGGAAATACAATATCTCAATGTTATTTCCCTAAGTTGCCGTTTCTGGTACAGGATGGGGAATGGGTACAAGGTTCTGGTATGTCAGTACGGAAAAAAAATCTTGGCTATGGTACGTTTGGGTACGGGCCACGGCTGTATTATACATATGGAAGAAAATAAAAAAATATACAAAACAGTAAATACATTTGATAATATGATACTTCATCAATGATCAATGGTAATGATAAATGTAAATGTCATTAAAGATACGGCTGTATTGATAGTGATAAATCATAAATGTATTATACAGTTGTATTGATAGTGATAAAGATTAGGGCTTTTTTTTGCTCTTTCATTAAAAAAAAGGTGTTTTTAAATTAAAATTTGCGCTTGTGACGCGTTGGCTCCTGCAGGAGCGCCCTGGGCGCTCCTATCACTGCTCCCACTCCCAGGGCGTTTCAGTATGGATCTGGGTCCTAGAACCTGAGTGCCCAGTAACTCGGCTATTTCCACATCTATGATCTCAAATTAACTCCTCCTCCTATATATATTGTACCATCACTAGGTTGGGGCAATCTGTAAGCCCCTTATTTGGGGAAACTAATATGTGAGAGAATCTATGAAACTACTAGAAGACTAAAGTAGAGTTGCGCACACCATAAGTCAACCACTCCATAAACCAAACATGGATAATGAAGATGGTAATATGGACCAGGATAGGGGTGTAAATTGAATTCTCACCTCCAAAAGACCTTGAGCTCAACATGCATAATGAAGACAGTAACATGAAATTGGCTAGATTTGTAACAGACAGTTTCCATCCTACGCATATAAAAGACATAAACAGTTAGGTCACACATATCTGCCAAACAGTATAATCCTGATTGTAGACAATGAATCCCTGAATATAATAGAAGAGTGAAAACTGAAAATCCAAAACAAAATGTTCAAACTTCAAAATAGCCAGAGTTATGTAATCATCAGTAATTCTGCACCATCAATTTGGATCATCTGGCCAATTCTGCAGAAGCAGTTAAATGAGGTATGATGTGGCTGATATTCATTTAGCAATTAGATATCAATATCATTAGCACTGGGTTTTCTACAGAGGTTTTTCAAGTAAAATGTAACACTAATCTAGCAATTCCAAAGCTCTTAATGTACTATAAATCTTTCCTACTGCCCTAAAATTTAAAAGCAATTCTAATTTATTTTCATTTTTGTTTGAATAAAAAAGCTTATCCTTCTTTTTCAATCCAATATTTTAATAACAAAAATACTTCCTGATCTTAGAAGATGCATACATTCAAAGGTATTAAATCCAAAGAGTGGTGCAGTCAAGGTTGGGAAACCACTTAAGGGCAGCCAAATCCCTGCAGCCTACATACTCACAACGCACATAATCATATGTAACGGAAGCAATTTAATTGCAAAACAATAATTATATTTACTTTCTGTAGCACACTACAACTTGCAAACTAATTACAAAAGCTACAGTAACAGCTACTGCCTATAACCAGGCTACAATTCCATTACAAAACTTCTCATTACAACTCCCAATCCTCATTCTGGGTTTTAAAACATTTTCTAACTCTGTTAATCAGAGTTCTGCTCCTCTTCAATTTCCTCTCTAATTTTTTTTCCTCTGCTCTGTTCTATGAATCAGCCTATGGAGGAGTTACCTACCACATATATGTGTGTGTGTGTGTGTGTGTGTGTGTGTTAAAAACAAATCCTGTCCATGTCCAAGAGAGTATACAGCTCCTGACGCCTTATAAAAGATGAACACATGGTTTTCTTGGATGGTAACTGTTGTTCCTAGGAAGGTCCAAGAGAGTATACAGCTCCTGATGCCTTCTAAAAGATGAACACATGGTTTTCTTGGATGGTAACTGTTGTTCCTAGGAAGGATAATTGATAATAGCCACAGGGAAGTTTAGTGGCCAATGAAATGGCCACGCCAAACTGCAAAACACCTCCTGTGAAACCCAGATAAATTTCTCTGATGAAAAATAAAGAATAAATCTTGACCAAGACAAAGATGACTGAAGGCCATGCAACTAAGGAATGATCAAATGATTTGTCACACATTCCAAGAAACTCAAACAGGTTGAAGCCCATGTGAACAGGAAAATCATTTGATTTTTAACTTGCTAGAATAAAACACAGCCAAAAAGAAACTATCCTTCAGAAATGAAGAGCAATCAAGGAAAGATGAAACACCAACTTGATGCCAAAAATTACCTCAGCAAACAAGACATCAAATCATGTAGGAACATAGATTTAACTGCCATCAATCCAAGAAAGAAAATGAAAGGCCATGCCTGGGAGCTTGCCAATAAGTATACCTTCAAAAAATTGTTGCTAAGTGGTAAAGAAATTTCCTGCCACAGGTCATAGGAAAATAATCTCTAGATATTGCTAATAATAATCACTGTGTCAGCTCAACTTACAGCTTATGAAATAGCTTCAAGATAAAAATTCAATATAAACGATTGTATTGCATAAAGCAATAATAGTCATTTTATCTAATCAGCAAAACATACCACTTTGTATTTATATTTGAAGCATCCCCTATATTTGTTGCAGCCAGTTATCAATGCATAAATACTCAAAACACATAGACCTTCTGTAACTAGAAATGCATGGTCAACCTAAAGTAATTTCAAACCAAACCATCCTATAGCAACTTATTTTTAATCCAATGAGAATTCTGAAGCAATTTTTAAACATTTGATTGCATAACTACTAGTTTGAAACATGTAATAACCCTGAAATCTTCATGCAGTAACCTTTAGGAAGCAAGTTGATTGAAGCTACAACAGAAAACACACCTTAAAGGAAAGCAGAAAACTAAAAACAAACCAACAAATATTTTTGGTGATGCAGGATTATTTGTGGACCCGAATGCTCTTGCATCAAAGGGCCTTGTTAATCCTCCTCATATGTTTGACTATTGTCTAAACCCAAAAATACAGCATGATAACCACACTTTGTTACCTTTGGTAATAATTATGATTCGTTATATATCCATTGCATGGAATTTTAGTCTCACTATACTGAATTTATAGTACTGTATTGTGGTACACCTAGCAGCTCTTGTCAGAAGTCCTGCTCATCATCTATGACAATGGAATTCAACAACACATTTCGTAAGTTAAATACCATTATCATATGCAGCAGAACATGAAATGGCGTCAACCTTGTCTCACATCTTTTTATTAATGTTCTTTTTAAACATTTAGCTCAAGCCTCCCTCTGTAAGGCTATAAGAAGTTAATAAAAAAACATGTTCTGAAATGATATCCTATTTTTCCAGTCTGAACAGGTGTTAGAGATGGACAGAAAGAGAAGTTAGCCAATGTCTCAATTGGGTGATGCCAACTATCCAGATTTAACAATCCAGAATTGATTTAAACTCCCAATTGGAAGCAGATAAAAAAGTCTAGATTTTCAAACATAGCTTTTATTAATATAAAACTAGCAATTGAAATGGGCCATGAATTGAGAATGAGGAGGCCAATGAACCTCTTTGGTTAGTAGAAACTGAATCCAAAACTCGCGGTTGTTTGCAATCAATTCCCATGCATGAATGAATATATGCACCCATGTTTTTATGTGTCAACTTTCAAGCATCAGATGCAGCACCCTATCTGTCAATTTACATATTGATAATCTCATCCTTGCATGTATAAGCTAAGTGTCCAATAGCACAGGCACACACAGATGTACTTACTGTCAAAGGCTCCTCCCCATCAAGTTCACCAGCATGGTTTACCAGCATTTCACCATACTCGCCAATACACCAAACAGTAACACGAACAAGACTTTCCTGATGCAAATGTAACCAAATGTTTGTCAGGATATAATACTTGAAAAAAGTTTGCATGGATGGTAAATCAGGCACAAGCAGATTTGACAAGGTAAAAGCCAATTTGCTTATCATATGGAGGAAAAAAATTATTATAATATTACATTGAATGGAAATATTACAATAAATGGTGATATATGTTTGAAATGGCATATATACAGCAAGCACTAGCAACATCATAGCTAAGTACAGTAACTAAAAAGTAGTTACCAACTACATTCCACTAAATTTCTGGGACGGGAATGGCAGGGACGGCAATCAAAAAAATAGGGAAAGATTTTTAAATGTAGGAAATTTTAATTATTCATATATACAAGTTAAGCCATTCATCATATACATTCTAGAACCATACTGCATAATATTAGAGATGAATAGAGAATTAACATGAGCGTCGACACACAAATTAACTAAAAAAAAATTATTAAATAAATATTTTCCCCTCAACTTAGACACGCAGGAAAAACAACATTTTGCCATGGGTGCAGCCTTGGTATTTTAAAATTCTTTCACATTTAAATACATGGTTGGAAAAACATAAAGGTGGTATAAGTGCAGTCACCAAGGAGATGGTTCAACTGTTCAACATCCATTTGCTGTTCCTCATTATTGCTGGAAAGTTCTTCAAGCAATTTTCCCTTCTTTTCAGGCATGAGAAATGTGAAGAGAAAGCTGAGACCATTTACCACTCATAAAAGTAAAACTATTGAAGAATCTTAGAATTCTTGACACCAATACCCTTGTTGTAGCTATGAGTGTTACGAGTGGCATACAAAAAACCTTGTGAGAATTTTGTTCTTTTTTGTCTAATTCTATGTCTTTTCCATTGCTTGTCCATAGACCATGGCCAGCCATCTCCAAGTGGTTGGGGGATGTCTAGGCATCCCCTTGATGTCCCAGGGACAGCCAGCTGTCACCTCCCATCCCCTGCTCTTTTTTGGCTGCTTCAGAAACATTTCGGATTTTTTTGATAGGGG
>VDFB02001048.1:0-23181 GCA_007258455.2 Sequoia sempervirens | reverse complement strand
GACACTAACTTGCTTGGGTTTCATATACCCTGGCACCTGGTGTCTTATGCTATAGCAAAAAAATTAGTGCTCCAAAGATGGAAAATTAAAATAGGATTACATTTCATAATCACATCTGTTGCATTGCATTTATCCCTATCCATTGACCTATGATTTTGGTTGTGCAAATATTCACCTTCTTTTTCTCCTATTCTTCTCAAGATACCTACGATTTTGGTAGGTGTAGTTTCACACCGTCTACCCATCCTTCTCGTGCAAGTCCTTATTGACACCTATGTTCATGTTGCATTTCATTAAATATTAGTTCATTTTCATTTTAGGTTCGTTGTATTTTATCCCATGTTGCATTATCATCTCATATTAGGTTGATTAAGATTAATCATGTTTCATTATTCTAAACATCCTAGATCCATTTTATACCCATACATTTCCATATTTTGTCACTTGCATTACAAATTGTTAGGTTCATATCCATCACAAATAAAATCATAAAATATGCATCACATCCTGCATTAAACACGTTAATCATCATATCATATATCTCATCCATATAGGAATCAATATACATCATCATGAACATACACGTACATCACATCATCATGAGCATCCATCATAAAAAAATAAACAAACACATGCATAGATAGAATCATCCATCACATACATAACATGGTGTCAATAAGGGTTGTCACATATCATATAAATATTAAAATCAAATGTCCATCACATAGCCCATAATAATGTCCATCAATATCATCAAAATAAATATCATATCCATCCTAATCACAGAATAAAATACAAGTACAAGGATCAAAATCAAATGCAACTAGTGCTACTCTGTACTATCCATCCACCCTACACCTGTCAAAACCTGGTATCCTGTCATCGGCCAAATGAGTTGCCCAAGTCTAACCCCTATGGAGAGTCAGGAATTGGTCCTCTGCGTGGAGGAGTTGCCTGATAGTCGTATCCGCGGGTACGTGTCCCTAGCGACTGGGATGGTCCAGGAATTTGAGGCACCTGTCGGACATAGTGAGTTTTACATTGTGTCGGGTTTGTAATTGCCTACTGATAAGCACACATCTAGAAGGATGCTTCCCTTAGGTACTCATCTCTCTCTGTAGCCTGATACTTGATTGCATTATGCTCATGCCTATATCTGTCTCTATCTCTGCTAATGACTCCCCTCTCCTATGTCTATGCATCCTGTGCCAACCTTAGCTAATCTCTCTACTCCTAGCCATGATATATGCTCTACAGCCTGTCCCTCTCCTCCTGTAGCTATGCTTGCATAGCCTATAACTTTGCCTATAGTCTCTGTACCACTATCCTCGTCTCATCACTGTCACCCTATGCCTACCTTTGTGCTACATCTCTCTCTTTGCTATCTCTTCCTGAGACACTGTTGCATTCCTCTCCTTCTGTAGAGTCTGCACTTGCATCCTTGCTACATCTCTCTCCCCATACACAGTCTCTATTTGCCTCTGTGCTACATCCCTCTCCCTCTGTAAGGCCTGTATCTATTCCTGTACTGCCTCCATCTCCCCCTGTAGGGTCTGCACCTGTCCATCCTGCTATCCTCCAGCCTTTGCATCCTTCTGCTCAGCCTTGCTCTCCTCAGTTGTCCTCTACTCCCTACCCTCGTCTGCTGTCCCATAACTCCCACCTCCACCTCAGGCACATCCAACATCTCAACCTTCGACCCTCTCCTATCTCCCTATTGTTGTGCTATCCCTACCTCCTCTTCATCGATCCTCACCCTATGCCTCCTCCGCTGTCTCCTCCTCCTCATCATCCTCTCCGGCTATCATGCAGCCCTGACCTCACCCTGTCCTCTATCCTGCTATCCTATAGCCCTCACATCCTCCTGCTACCCCAGCTGCCTCGTGACCTCTCCTTTGTTGTCCCGTCCACCCTGTCCCCTAACTAGCCAATTGCTACTCATCCTCTGATGTAAATCTTGAGGCCCCCACAATGGGCTCCTCAGGTGTAATCCTCTCCCACCGGTGGTTGTGGAACCACTTGGTGTATCACCCTGTCACCTCTGCATCTACCTCCCCCATGGCCCTCCCCAGGTAGGGCACTAGATATAATGTCTCCCAGTGTGTTGTGCAGTTTTTGCACACACACCCACCGAAGGTCACCGGAGGTGGGGACCCTCTTTTTTATTTTGCATCTCTGCATCTTGTCTTGGTCAATTTTTCAGTTTTTCTCTTCTTGGGAGGTTATTTTGGGATTAATTCAAGACTGGGTTTGATGAAGGGAATATTTTGAGGCTTTGGGGGAAATCCATCTACCTTGGAATTTGAAAATAGGGGTTTTGAAGTGAATTTTCAACATCATATGTAAATTTTTTTGCACCCTTGGATAGAGGACGAAAAATTAGGCAGGGTTGCTTTTTAATTTTTTGAAAATTCCTTCTAGAAAAAAAGTTATGGAGTTTAGGGGATTTTGACCTTGCTTGGAAATCTAGGATTTCCATCCCTATGCGAAAATCCCCGATTTCCGTCAACCTCTTGAATTTCCATAATTGTTGCACTTCAGAGATTTTGATTTTGAAGTAAATTTTCAATTTTATATGTAAATATTTTTTTCACCCATGGATAGAGGACGAAAAATTAGGCAGGGCTGCTTTTTGAATATTTTGAAAATTCCTTCTAGAAAAAAAGTTATGGAGTTTAGGGGATTTTGACCTTGCTTGGAAATCCGGGAATTTCCGTCCCTGATGGAAATCCCCTAATTTTGGGTATTTCCATCCTTCATGGAAATCCCCTATTTTCGGGATTTCTATCCCTATACGAAAATCCCTGATTTCTGTCAACCTCTTGAATTTCCTAAGGTTATTGTTGCACTTCGGGGATTTCATGGACCCCGCGGAATTCCCTCACCCTTGGAAATCCCCAAAATTTTCGTCGCCTTGTTGTTTTCCCTAGAATGCATGTAATTGAGAATGTTGTGTTATTTCCGCCTGGCCATGGAAATCCCAAAATTTTCCAAAAATGGAATTTTTTTTCCGAAAATGAAATTTTCCAAAATGGAAAAAATTCAAAATGAAATTTTCCAAAGGAATTTTTCGAAAATGAATTTTTCCAAAATGGATTTTTTGAAATTTTAAAATGTTCTAAAATGGAATTCTTGAAATGGAAAAAATTTGAAAATATTTTTTTTCCAAAAATGGAAAGTTTTTTTTAGAAGGCCAATATTTAAGTTTAATATGGATTAGATTTTTAACATGTGAGCTAATAATGATGATATCTATTTTTCATGATTAAATAAATCAAAAGGGGGACTTGCACATGGATTCATGCCAAAAGGGAAATTCTGGAAAAGTTCAACTCAAATATTAAAAAAGTGGGGTCTACATAAGAATCTGTGCCACTAGCTGTATACCAATTAGAGATGTGCATTTAACAAGGAAAGACATGCGAAGTTGTATTTATTGTCTAATGAGGATTTTCTCAAAATTGATGTCATTGGGCCATAATGCAACTGAATGCAATTGATTGGATGATGTACCATGAGCTCCCAAATTAAATGTAACAGTTAGATGCTTCTAGAACTGTAATTTATGCCATTGGATGAATTAAATCCATGCCATTGGTTCAAAATGTAATTTTCTATAAAAGACCAATTGATTATAAGTTGTAGAAAGCCAAAATTGGCCAAGTTAGGAGAAGTTAGTAGTTGTAGGAGAGGAGAGACTTGAAATCATTATGTAATGTTGGAGAAGTAATGCAATTGAGTTGTTGATTTGGAAAACTTTGTATTTATCTCCAATAGTTCATGGTTTCTTGTTCTCAATTCTCAATGTTAGATGTTAGTTTTTAGTTCTTTTATGATAATGGTGAAATGTTAATGATGTTGATCGATCTCTGATCCATACTTTTAGCAATTTACTAACTATAAATTGTTTTGTAAAGTTAGTTTGGGCCTCATATTTTTCTAAGTTCAATTGTGGATGCTTGTTTATGTTCATGGGTATTCATGGTCTGAAAATCTTTCAGTTTCCTTACATGATTGCACCATCTTTGTGTAGTTATTGGTTTGTCCTTGATAAAGCAGAGATTGGTTTCATTGGGGGATCTGTCCATTTGTAACATTCATCATTATTGTGATTAATCTTAGGTGTTAGCATTAGGATCTCTTTGAAACCCTTATCTCTTTTGTTGCTTATTTTAAATCTGGGTTAGTTTTAGGATTAAAAGCATCACCATATTGTTGCATCTAATGAAAGTATGCTTCTAGTATTGTTCATGTGTAAGGCCCCTTGTGATTACTAGCAATTTCACATTTATCACTAAGTTGTTTTATGCATTGTCAAGACCTAACACTAGAGACCTTGGGGTTGTTTCTTGAGGTTTGTTGATAGAGACTAACTTTTCAAGAGATATAGGATATTTGTATCTTGTCTGAGTTGTTTTTGTGCAGAAAACACCATCAACACAATGCTCTATAGCAAACCTTGGAAAAATCGGCTCTCCCCATGGTCGCTCTCAGGTGAGCCACCAAAACATGTTTGGTCCCTCTGGGATATCTTGAACAATCCCAAACTATTTGGCCACTCTGTTTGACCTATGTGCCTCCACCATGTGGGGCTCCCTCCCAACTAAGAAGCATCTAGTTGAGAAGTAGTTTCATTGTCTCTCTTCATCCTCCCTCCATCTTGTAAACCGCTAAAAAAAGTATGGCCGCCAAAATATTTACCCCTCTCGTAGGTCATCCGAGGCCCTCCTCCATCTATCTACATCCCCCTGGCCCTCATAATGCAAAATCTAGCCCTCATCCTAATCATACCACCAAGCTACGACGTCGTCTCATTCGCTTGTCCTACCCTCACCACTCCTGGCTTGCAACTCTAATGTGTTCCTAGACCCATACCTACAATAGGTCGCATGCATCACCCTAAGCACCTCTCGGTAACAGATGATGTGCATGTCCCTATACAGCTACGCCAACATGCATGTACCCCATGAAAACTAGCCCCCTCTACACTCAACAATGTGTCAAATCGCCTCCATAAACCTCAAGTTACAAAAGCGCCTGCTCTGGTCTAGCAGCAGTAATCCATTGATCAGCCCACACAAATATAGTGGTAATGGTGGCACCCTCAATGACAGACATCGATCCACATCTAACATCCCTCTCTGCACAGGTAGGTCATCTCACCCAAACAACACCCATACGATGTGATCCAGCTCAGCCCTTGTCGATGTCACCTCACTCACTAGGTGCCCCACTATGGGCAGCCTCAAAATGTGTCATACATCCTCTAGTGTCACTGTCATCTCCCCTATCAGAAGATGAAACATTGATGTCTCTGAGCTCCATCGCTCTATGAGCATTGTCAGCATAGTTTGATGCGCCCTAATTGTCGGGTAGCTTAATAAGTGCAACAATCTTGCATGCTCCAAAGCTACGTGATCCACTTTGGTCATGCCCACAGTCATCGCCACCAACACCGATGAGTGCCTCTTGTGTGTTTGTAGTGAGTCAAAAATTTGCATCCATAATGATCCCACATTTTAGTCTTCTTACCTTTTCATCTCTCTCCTGACCCTTGACTATTGTTTTCCTAATCTTTCCTCTCCCCCTCTCTTGGCTCGTCTTTTTCCTAGTCTTTTTTATCTTTTCTGCTTGTCCTCCTGGTTGCCCCCTGGCATTGGGCAAACCCACCCTAGCTTGTTGGGAAAACTTTCCCCTAGCCCAAGGTGGACCCGTCTCGGCTCAATGGGTGAACCTGCCTGAGCTTGGGGCAGATCTACCCCAAGCTCAGGGTGGACCCACCTCGGGGTGGGGCAGACCCATCCCAGCTAGGGGTGAATCCACCCTCCCTTGGGCGGACCCACCCTGAGGTGGGGTGGACCTGCCCCTCTTGGGGAAATCTCACCCTTCGAGGGGAGGACCTGCCCTAGGCGAGGGGAAGACCCACCCCTCCTAGGGAAAACCTACCCAGGAAAGGGGCAGACAGGCCCCTCCTAGGGTGCCCACCTTCCCCTTTTGTCCCCCTTGCCCTTTTCGGGTAGTTGTTTTTTGTTTTTTGGGGTACATTTACCCTCTTGTTAGGAAAATCCACTCCCCCCTTCACATACCTCTAACATGTAGTTTTTCCTACCCATTTGGCAAAATCAACATTTTTCCCCCAACCCATTTGGAAAAATCAACATTTTTCCCCCAACCTATTTTTCTAACCTACCCCAAACTCAAAACCTAGATTCTCAAATAAGCATAAACCTTAAAAAAAAAATCATTTAAAATGCTTAAAAATAACAAAAGGAGTTTTGAACCTAACCTGGCATGGAACCACATGCTCGTGAAAAAAATGTCATACCTTGTCCCCCTAGTGGATAATGTCTGATTCATAGTTCTCTGACATCTTGGTTACTCATCTTCTTCCTCTCCTCTTCTCTCTCTCTCACTCAACTGCTACTATGCAAATGAGAGGTGATAATTTCTCAAATTACCTTATATAAATTTTCCCTCCCATTTTAACCTTTTTAAATGAAAGGTATGTTTTTTCCCTTTTATTTGAAATTATTTTAATTCAACTAATCCTTCAACTTTTTGGGGCCGCCATTTGCAAATCGTGTGTTTGTTTGACTCCATTCAAAAGTCAAATTTTCTTGATTTTTTGAGCTCTATCCAATTGTGTCTTCTATTTCTTCCTATCAAGAAGTCACCCAGGGCCCCTTTTTCTTCCTCGACCGCCCTCTTGAGAGGGCTTACTCAGTCCTCCGTCATGGTCATTCCTTTGCGACATTGAGGCATCTCCCTCTTTTTCCCTCCATTTGGGCAACTCACAAGGCCTCTCCCACACTGGGGCATATTTTTCTAGTCACTTCCTCCATAGGGTCATCTATGTTTTCTTTTCTTCGAAACACTGTTATTCTAACAATATTTCGAGGAGGGAAAAAAATGTAGACATCCAAATTTGACCACTCCCACATGGTCAAAATCATCTACTTTATTCATCAATTTCATCAATATTAATTAAATAATATTTAATTAATATTTCATCTTTTGGCTAAGGTTCCTAAGGTATTTCATTTAACAATTAAATAATTTACCTTACACCTTTTCTTCTCTATATTAAATAAACAAACCAATTTATTTAATTTAGTCATTTGCCCTTTTTGAATTTTGAATTCTTCTTTTCTCTCCTTGTCACATCCTCCATGATCCTCTTCTAATCCAGATTAAATTAATTAATCCATGATTAGGATGTGCACCACTTAATCAAGATTAGTGTCACATCCTCCATAATCTTCCACTTGCTTCTATTCCCTTATTATTTTCCTTAATCATGTATTTGCACAACCTTAATCTAATCACCTTGCCACAATTAGAATACCTTTTTGGTCAACCTTTACATATTCCACATTTAGTATTGACCCTCTTCCCTGTGTGAATTTTTAATTCAAATTTATTCATCCAAGACTCCTCTCTTTCCCATGTGAATTTTTAATTCACATTTATCTTTCTAAGACTCTCCTTATTCCCATGCAAGTTCTAAAACCTTTGACTTGTCACATCACTCACATGTGTCAAAATCCTACCTTTTTTGGAACCTTGTCTTATCCACTAGATTCTTCCAATCATGTGAATTTTTAATTCACTTTATTTCTCCAACTACTTCCCTCTTCCCCATGGAGATTTTTGAGGAATTCTAAAATTATTCAAGTGTCATTTTCATTCTCACTTGGGGACAAGAAGTTCTCTTTTGAGGAAATATTCTCATCTCCCAAAGTACTTTCAAAGTACTTGTCCTTCTTCCACATAATTTGTCCTTCTTCCACCTCACTTGTACCTCTTTTCATTTCATCATATCCTTAGACACCTCACCCTCCACATGTCAAGATGTGAGGGCTTGTGATTCCTCAACTTGCCATAACCCTTCATCTTGGCCATGGTGGCTTAATCTGGACCATTGAATTCTCTAGAGAATTCAATTTCTTCTATAAATACCCCCCTCTCCTCATTCATTTTAACAACTTAAGAATTTTAGCACCCTTATGCTCTCGAATTTTCAAGCCATCATATCCTTTTGAATTTGCACTAGCTTTCATCTTCATTGCATCCACTTTTACTCATTGCATTCCTCATTGTATCCACCACATCTTCCATTCACCTTTCATAATATTTCCATCAAAGGAGCACATAGCCAAATCTCCATCAAGGGCCAACCAAGGAATCAACACAAGCAAAGGTATAATCGTTCTTGTTTTAGCTTTCCTTTACTTGTGCTTAACTTAGGCTAATCACGAGGTGGTCTTGTGTTTCTTTTATTTTACATTTCTAGTTTAGTTTTGCACATTTAGATAGAAAAACACTTTCTCCACAATACAAGTCATTGTTTATAAGGTTGTAATGATCTAATGTCTCAATAGTGGTAGAAGGAGATCTTTCCTCATAAGAATTTATTTTGGTGCTTGAGTTAATAATTTCTACTGAGCCATAACCTAGTCAAAGATTATTCTTACACTTTTCTATGATAACTGGTTCTCTTATACCTTGTTCATGTGGACCAAGACCACCTTTTCCCATGAACCCCATATTTTTGCTATTTGATATCCTTTATTTTTTTATCAATAGGTAGGGGAGGTAATTGCTTTTCCCTACTTGGTGAAAATGGTGGGTTTGAATTCCACTATAACAACTTGAACATGCTTGATCTCTCTCGGTCTTCGTAAGTCTTTGGTGTTGGGGGAAGCATTCCAATGCAAAATTATTGGTTGAAATGGTATTATCCATAGCCCTTATCAATTACTTGGATCTTGAGATCATATTTTGGTGGCTCAGTTGATGGAGGTGTTGTGGAGGAAGAAGCTAGCGATGAAGGGTCAACATATGAAAAAGAGTGGAAAGGTATGGCTTTTCTAGTTAATTGAAGAATCTTTTCGTATTTCTCCTCTAAGTATGCATAGTAATGAAAAGGTTCAGGGTCAAAATATATTGTAACTTCCTTATCATTGTGAGGAAATTTTAAGCACTGATGGAATGTTTAAGGAACTAATTTTAAGGCATGGATCCATGGTCATCCCAAGAGAAGGTTGTAGGTTAGCTCAAGATCCAATACTTGACATGTTGTCTCTACTATCATTGGTCCTATTTGAATGGGAAGTTTGATTGTTCCTTCTGATTTTCTCTCTGTATCATTATAAGCTCTAACAGTGATACTTTTTTTTTCTATTATGTCATCATAATATCCCAATTTCTTTACTATTTTTAGGGTTCAAATGTTTAATCATGTACCATTATCTATCAGTACTCTCTTGACCTTGTTTATGGACACAACCTTCTAGATAGAGAGGTTGATTATGGAAAGATATTTGTGGAATTTCTTTCTTAGAAAAGACCAAGTGATGGGTGGAGGTGATGTTACCAACCATGGCTTGAAACTAATCAACATTAAGGTCATTAGAGACTGATGTTTCAATAAGAGTTTTCTCCAAGATTTCTTTATGTGCTCATGACAACTTTAAAAGCTCAAGGATGGAGATTAATGCAAGAGTTTTCTTTAATTATTCCACAATTTTGTAGTCATTTGATAGCTTTACTATGGTGTTTTCTTGGGGTGGGGATCCTTGGATTGTAACTCTTCCTCTTCGTGTAGCTACCTTACACTCAGAATATTTTCCTAGTATGATTATAACATTCATGATATGATCAGCTTGAGAAATGGTTCCTATGACTTCATCATAGGTGAAGTTGGATTTATGGTAATCTTTCCCTTTACCCTTGTCATTTCCCCTAGAATTGTCAAGGATTGGAACCTCGCAAATTTTTAAGTCTTTATTTCCAAGATGACATTCTATGCCAAATTCTCCTTTTTCTATTAAGTCTTGCATGATGTTTTTGATCCTCGTGCAATTGATTGTGGTATGACCCTTTATCTTATGAAATTCACATTTTTCATTTTCATTATACCAAGGGGGTTTGAAGTTTGGCTCATCATAGCTCATTGTTTCATTAAGCTTGATAAGGTTTGTTTGGACCAGTTTACACCTAATTATCTCAAGGGGCTCTCCCAATGGAGTGAATTTTCTTCTAGGTTGGTTATATTGCCTTGGTGCCTCCTTTGGTTATCCTATCCTTGATTTGGTTGTTGGTTATTTGGTTGGTTGTTTTGAGAATAATTAAGTTGGTTTTTTGGCACATTATTTGGAGTATAGCTTTGTTGTGTTGTTTGAACATTGTTTTGTGGTACATTGAGAGTTTGTATGTTTTGTACAACATTAGCATCAACCACTCCATCATTAATTAATTTTTTTCTCTTTTCCCATATTTTTGGTTTATCGTTTGAGCTAGAAGCTTGGTCCTTAGGGTTGTAGAGTTTAACTACTCCCCTTGCGATGAGAGCTCTTTTGATGAGAAAAAAAAAATCAAGTCTCCTTAAAGTTACTAGGGCATAATACAGTGAGTTGGTAGTTAATGTCCATGTGTATGTTAGAGAAAAATTTGTCTACGAGTTGTTTCTTGAGAACAGGCCATTTACATTTGTTGGCTTTGTGTCTCCATCTATGTAGATACAAACCAAATGATTCCCCTTGGATTTGTTTAATTTTGTAGAGATCGAGGATAATTATATCATGCTCTATGTTGTATGAGAAATTATCTTGGAAATTTTTTCTGGAAACTCATTGAATGCTTTGATACCAAGCAATAGACAAGAGAACCACTCAATAGCGGCCTTACCGATACTTCATGGAAAAAGCCTCATTAAATAGGTATCATTGCATTGTAGATCCATGCAAGCTACTAAGAATTCTCACACATGATCTATTGGATCCTCTCTTCCACTATATTTGTCAAATTTTGGTATTTCAAAGCTCTTGGGGAAAGGTATCATAGTGTAAACAAATATTTTCACAATCTTTCTTGCACTTCTAGGGTTTTTCACCTAAAAGGAGAAAGACGGGCCAAAATTCAATGTAAACACTCAAAGATTAATGTGAAGTGGGAAAAATATGCCTAAAAGTAATGTATGAATGTAAGAGACTGATAAAAGAAGTGACTTGTTGATGCAAAATCTAAGGAATGTGAAATTCTATAAAACACATTGTGATATGCAAACATATGATAAATGATCTAAAAATGCAAACAAAACTAAATAGAAAGTTGTGAAATGAAAGGTGTGCACCTGGAAATGTATTGCAGACTTGAAGCAACTCTTAAATTCTAGAAATATTGATTTTTAAGCCTGATAGTGTGAGGAAAGCTAGATGAAAAGCAACTCTCCTAACATCAAAACCTCAAGGAAGAATTTGATACCTTTTAAATTTTTACAATTATAGCCCAATTAAGATGCACTAGAAAGAGATTACTGAAACAGAGAATAGACAAACACATATGAACACTAGATATATGTGGGAAAACCCTTATGGGACAAAAACCCACCACACTAAGAGAAGTCACTTTGTATTATAGTAATAAAGATAACAAACAGAGTTCTGACTTATCTTTCTAATGTCAGTTTACAACAACATTCACCATGAACAACCTTGTTATAGAACATTCATGTTATATTCTTCATAGAATAGAATTCATCCAGTGATCATACAACTACATAACAATTCATTGATCCATCCCACCAGACATCATCTACCACTCCTGAGTAAATCCATGATTCCCTTGTCTATCGAGCTTCCTCTTAGTAATGGCCGCAGCAGTCCAACTGCTAGCAGTTCCCATTCAGCTTCTCTGATTGGCCAATGACTCGCCACGTAGGATGGTCTTCTCTCGGTCAAAGCAATCAACCTATGTTGGCATTATAGTGAGTCACTAACCATGTCTCCCTGATGTGACAAGACTTAACTATTGATGTCGCTAAGAGTCATCCTTATCGCCAAGATGTTAAGCATCGAGTCCAGAGCTATCGCTAAGACTTATCACTTTTTCCAAGAGATCATACCGAGGTTCAAAGTTACCTCGTCTCCCCATCTATCGCCAAGCACATACGCTATCATTGAGACGTTACTCCTCGGGTCTGGTTATACCAAGACTCCAAGTGCATCCCATTGGCACATTTCACCGGGCCAAGTGATCGCCACTAAGCTCTGCAATCTTTGGTGAGATTCTCACTTAGCTACCAAGAGCTCTTCCCGCACTTTTGAGTTACCCCGAAAGTGAATATTATCTAAGTGAGACACCCTATCTAAGACTTCTACCGAACACCCAAGACTCCCTCCCCAAAGGATTCAAAAAGAAACATTGTCTAAGTGAGACTGCTCATCACCGGGATCATTAATCGGCAAGCCTTTTGGCCAAGGGTCTCCTGAGCACATATGAATGGCCTATCGGGCTAGAGATCTCCCACTGCATAGGGTTGGCAAATGACTGCCATTACCAAGTCACACCATGTCCTTTTCTAAGATGACTTAATCCACATTGTCCTGGACCCTGCATGTTCACACAAGATCCAAAGTCGCTAGTCGGGCCGCACTCCAAAGCATGTCATTAATCGAATTTGACTCTCTTAGAGATTCTTAATCCTCGTGAGATTCGTGCATATATTCCAATAGATACTTACATTTTACTGTGTGGGGCGTCTTAGTCCACTTTCAGATTTTTTTGGAAAATTGCACTGGAGCCCGTTTCGGCCAAATGGGTATCCAAATATACAAAAAATAATCAAAAAATAGGTTCAGTGGAACTAAGTCACCACTAGTGGCAACTTTCCAAATTTCTAAAAATTCAGAGGTGGAAATGAAAGCCCTAGGTCTACACTTTGGTTTCCCACAGGTGTTTGCTTCTAAAACTCTGATTTTCAGGCTTGAAGGTGACTTTTTATTGATATTTTGGCTAGTTCAACAAAGAGATGTCTTCAATAAGTCTTCAACCTAATCTTCAATGATTTTCAAACCCTCAAAGTACCTAAATTTGCAAATACACAAGACAAAAGAGATAAATGTTGATTGTTGGGGCATGGGGGTTTGTCTTGGTCAAACCCCTTTTAGGTAATTAAACCAAAATGAAGAAACAAAGTAATGAAGCATGAAACAATGGAGTTAATACCTTTCCATGATGATTGATCTTGACTTTTTGTAGCAAAAGTTAAAGATTTTTCCCTTGAATGTCTTAGGAAGCTATCTTGATGACTTAGAATGCTAAAACCCTAGCTTGCTTGACTTGAGAACATGAATGATGATCAGTTATGAATTAATATGAGTTAGGAGAGATTGAAAAATGAGGGGAAAAACTCTTATTTATACACAATTATTCCTTAATTCACGAAAATACCTTATCACAGGCCAACCTTAGGTCTTAAAGAATAAAAGTCCGAAAGAAATTTGAATTTATTTTGATTTTTGAGCCAAATGGGACTAAGTCACCCAAGGTGGTGACTTAGTCCACCTAGGCAATTTTGAGTGGATGTTGGAGATTAAGATGTATTAAATGTTGTTTATCGGGTCCTTCTTCAAGAAGACACTTAAGTATAACCTATAAGGGCATAAAGGGGTCATTTGAAGCATAAGAAAGATGTAAACATTGATGACAAGCCTAGGAAAGTATGAAATTTTGTTACAAAACTTTACAACACTTTGAAATAGGTCTTGGTAAGGTTATTTAGGTGAATTATAACATTATGGTCCTAGAAAAGTGTGAAGATGTGTTACAACACCTTACAACACTCTTGCAATACATCAATAAATGTATTTTATTAGATTTGCAAGGGCCCAAGACCTAGTGTGGATGTGTAGACACCTCACAACACCAAATCAAGGCCTCATTAAGTCTAATTTGTCATCAATTGTTCCCATATCAGACAAGGTATACACTTTTTGGTAACACATTAAGCCCCCACTTTAGTTCAAGAGGATGAGCTTGCTTCAAACTCTTGCTAGAGTAGCCATTCAAGTGGAGTCCAATCTTACCAATGCGGAAAACAAAGAACTACAAATATCAAAAGAGGTTGTGCAAGCCCCTAGTATCCAAGATCCTAAGTCAAGCCAACATAAGCATGAAAAGACACATGCAAGGTGAATGATTTGCAGCAAGAAAAGATACATGATCATATAGTGGCAAGGACTAGAAGGAAATGAAATTGGGGTGGTTCAAGCTTTGACCGTATGTCCAACACGTTGTGGATTATATCTAGGATTTTTTGTTTGAAATAAGAAAATGTATACTCACTCTAGGCTGACAAAACTCTTGGTTGTCTGCTGGGTGAGAAGGACAAAGGGTGAGAAACATACACTAGTTGGTATGTACTCACAAAACACATAGGTGGCTATGGGGAAAGTCATGCCTCAGAATGGGCTTCCCGCTCAACCATATCAAAGTTATACCTCCTGATAACTTTAATAAGGTGCCACAAAGGAAAATGATTTTTGCGCTCTACGAGGTAAGCAAAACTTTGTATGCTTGACACTCATAGACATTGTAAATGCAAGATAGTGTAAGGAATGTTCAAAGGGATTTTTCTTAATTCGTGCAAGGTCTCATCTTAGGTAACATCATGCCAAATGTCTCCAAGAGAGGATAAGTGCAAATGGTCTCATCTTGTTTTCAAGAGAGGACAAGTGCAAGGTCTCATCCTAGAGAACATTGTACCTAATGCTTCCAATAGAGGAAATCACAAGAAAAAGAAAATCACACAATGAAATGTGAGTGGTGATGTATGCCCCCACTTTAAAGCGGTTGCTAACACTAGTACTATGAGTAATTGATTTAAAGTAGAAGAAGGAGACATGAGAGCTTAGTCAGAAAGCCCTATGCCAAGTCATATGTTTTTGATAAGCTGCATCATGAATAAGGTAGTATGTCACATGGGAGCCAACTTAAGGCATGTTGTCCATTTCCCAAGATTTCTCTTATATTTTCATGAAAGGTTAACGACTAACCAAAGGAGGCAACCACAAGTGAAATACGAGGACAAGGCTATTAAACCCCTTTCCCCCACTTAGTGCAGGATAAAGGTGAGCCAAAATGATTGATGAAATGCATGCTAGAGTGATAATCAATATCAATTAGAGGAACTAGGTGCCCCCACAGAGGGAATCATACCAAACTCCTAAAAATGTTTGATTTTACGACTCAAAGCCTTACATTCATTAGTGGAATGATCATGAACTCTATGATATGCACAAAATGATGTATTGTAATATAATTTCTTTCGAGTTCTTGGAGGAAGGGTGATCAAGTGATCTTGGAGGAGTCTCAACAAGATACCCACTTGATCTATGGTAGAAGGTGGTCTTGTAGTTTGTGGAAAAGATGCCTCTTGCTTGGATGTACAAGATGTCATACCTATGCAAGACTGTTTAGATTGTGAGATTTGGTTCTCTCCTTTATAAGAGGGTGTAAAATCTAATGAATTCAATTCATTAGTGTTTTACGTGATGACATTGACATTAAGCGAAGAGTTTGTTGTTTGTGTCATGTTTTGTAAAGGAAGGTTTTCAAGACCACTAGTGTCGATGAGTTCAAAATGTTTTACAATTAAATTTGGCTTAGAAGAATGTTGTGTGAGAGTGTTTCTGTTGAGTGAAGGCTTGATTACTTCTATCAAAGGACAGTAACCAAGACCATGAATTGTTTGTTGTGTGATAGGATCTATAGGGTTGCAGATACATTATTCGTTAGCACCACATCCTTTTCCACTATAGCCAAGTTGTTTCATAAGCTCATAGCCTTTTCCATAAAGCTTTTTCATTGCTTTGGAATCAGGCAGTTGTTTGTTATTGTGTTCATCAAAGGTTGTTGTGTAGTTTGCTTCTTTGTGTAAAGTTGTTGAGGTGGATGCTTTCGAAGGGTTGTTTGTGTTTCTGTTTTCCCTATTTGAGTTTTTGTGTATGATCTTATACTCATCCATGTTCAGTCATGCTCAAAATACAAAGAACCCCAATCATCATCTAATAGCTTCGTGGCTTGTTCACTACATTTTTCTTTGTCCTTTTGTTGTGCAGGTTCCACTTGTGTAGGTTCCACTTGTGTGGTTGGTGTTAATGTGTTCAAGGGGTTCTCTTTGTTTTTCTCAAATTTCAAGACACTATAAGGCTCATGATTAGCATCGATTGTGCACACTTTTCCATTGTAGATGTATTTCATTTTTCGATGAAGAGTGGAAGGCACACCATTCATAGCATGAATCCATGGCCTGCCTAGAAGAAGGTTATGTGAAAGATCATGAGGCATAACCTGTATCTATGTGTTTAATGTGACTTCTCCAACTGTAATAGGTAAAGTGATCACACCAAGTGGCGTCTTTTCAACATTGTCAAATCCCTTATTAGATAAAGATTTAGGTTAAATTTGTGACTTATCCACATGAAGCCTATCCAAAAGGTTTTCGTTACATACATTAAGGGTTGAGCCATTGTCAATAAGGGTTCTCTTTATCCCTATCTAATTGTATCGAGCAATGATCATGAAAGCTTCATTTTGTTTTTGCACTTCCAAAGTGGGGAGTTCACTTTGGTGGAAAACAATGTCAACATTTATTCCTTGGATCATGGTTGTTATGTCATTTGGTTGTGCATTAGAAGGGATAGAAACTTTTTGTAAGGTTGATTGGATCATGTTGTGATAGTAAGGGGAGGCTTGAATTAGGTCCCATAATGAGATTTTAGCAGGAGTTTTTTAGTTGTTCAACAAGATTATACTCCTTGGTGTGTGGGATGAAGTGATGAGCACTAGGTGGATTAGGGAAAGGTAAAGAGGTCGGGGTTGGTTGTGGTGGTTGCAGATTATTATGAATGTTATATGTATGAGCAACGGTATTATGACTTAGTTATTGTGATACATTATCATGAGGTGGGTAGAGGAAGATTTTAGGTTTATTTTGAGTTTGTTTGTGTGAAGGGGGATAAAGGATGAGTTGAGGTTGAATAATATTAGCATCCCTTGGTGAATGAGAGTCTAACATAGGCTCTTCATCACTTTTCAAGGGCCTAATATTATTATCAATGTTATATTTTCCTTGTATTATGATATTCTCCCTAGAAAGAAAGTGTTTAGGAGAACAAAAAACCTCATGTTCTTTACAATTAAGGCTTGGTTCATCTAAACTAACTTCATCACAGCTAAGGGAATTATTAATGGTTGAATGTGTTTGATGATTGATAGTGGGGAGGCATCAAGTGAAAGACCAATATGGTTGTCAAATAGATTATCCCAAATGGGAGGAGCATTAAGGAAGACGATCAAAGGGTTTATGATTTGTAATAGGGATGTCTAGCTTCTAACACCAACCTATCCTCTTTACATTGAGGAGGGATATTAGGAGATGGAAAAGTATGATTGTCATAGTTGTGGAGACTAGGTAAGGTCATGTTTAAGAATGTTTCTATGACCTCATGTTCTTGTTGTCTAACATCTTCCAAAGGGGAATAAGGAGATGGAAAATCAAGACCCTCAAGACTTGTAACTTCCTTCACCAAGATACCTTTGTCACTAATAGGAGAGGTACTGGGAGAAGAACAAGTATGTGTGTGATGATTGTCTACACTTCCATTTGCACCAATGGGTAATGTAATGATGTGGTCAAGACTAACATGTATTGTTGTAATCAAAATCAAAATCGTAAGAGGGGATGTTATGCTTATAAAATCCATGTTTAATTAAATCAAAGGCACATCTAAAGAACATGTTATGCAAAAGTAAATAAAGGGCAATGCAATGATTTATATGTAATTTTCAGATTTAAAACAAAGTAAGTTGTTGATTATAATATGCAATAATCTAAAAAATGAAATGTGGGAGATGTAAATGTGAAATGAAACAATGCATGAAATGAGCTATTTTAGGCTATATTTGATGAAATGCATGTTACAGAAACTTAGCCAATTGATACAGATAGGTAATGGCATGAAACAAAAGCTTAAAAATAGGGTTTTTAGCTCTGTAAAAGGTTGTTTTAGGGTTGAAAAAGGACTAATTCGCCCAAGGTGGTGACTTAGTCCCAATAGGTATTTTTCTGATGGGTTTTGATGGTCTCTATACTGTATAATGTAGACCTAAGATGCACATGCAAAATTTTTGAGAGTTTCAATGATTTAGGATGTAAAAATGCATGTAATTGAAATATTTCAAAAATGACTACCCTAAATTGATGTTTTTGACCTAAATGCATAAAACAATTGTTCCCAAAAGTTTCTATAATTATGGTATATGATACTAGGAGGCTTAGGAAGAACAAAAATAAGGTTTCTGACACTATAACTATCAATGAAAAATCAAGATAGGGACTAAGTTGCCCAGATTGGTGATTTAGTCCCAGTTCAGGTTTTTGGAAAAAAATTCAGGATTTTTCAATGGGTTTTGATGTTTTTGATGTGGTATAATGTAGATCTAAGATGAAAATGCAAATTTGTAGAAAATTTTAATGATTTTAGATGTCAAAAATGCAAGCTAAATGCACTTGTTATGAATGCAAAACTTGAAACCTAGCATGAAAACTAATCCATGCAAATCCTAATGAAAGATCAATGTGAGCTAGATATATGATGAAAGACTCGAAATCAGACAAGAAGGTATTAAAAAAGTGGGTTCACCAAAATGTAAACGAAGATTTTGGCAGCCAAGGGTCTTTCTTGCACTTCTAGGGTTTTTCGCCTAAAAGGAGAAAGATGGGACAAAATGCAATGAAAACACTCAAGGATTGATGTGAAGTGGGTGCAATATGCCTAAATGTAATGCATGAATATAAGAGACTGATAAAATAAATGACTTGTTGATGCTAAATCTAAGGAATGTGAAATACTAGAAAACACATTATGATATGAAAACATATGATAAATGATCTAAAAAATGCAAACAAAACTTAATAGAAAGTTGTGAAATGAAAGGTGTGCACCTGAAAATGTATTGAAAACTTGAAGAAACTCTTAAATTCTGGAAATATTGATTTTTAAGCCTGATAGGACATTTACGCTAGGTGGGGTGTCTTAGCCCACTTTCGGAAAAATTCTGGAAAAATGCACTAGAGCCTGTTTCGGCCAAATGGGTATCCAAATATACAAAAATTTCTTTAAAAAGGTTCAATGGGACTAAGACGCCACTAGTGGTGACTTATTCCACTTCTGAATGTCTAAAAATTTAGAGGTGGAAACAAAAGCCCTAGGTCTACACTCTAGTTTCCCACAGGTGTCCGCTTCTGAAACTCTAATTTTTGGGCCTGAATGTGACTTTTTGTTGATATTTTGGCTAGGTCAACAAAGAGATGTCTTCAATGAGTCTTCAACCTAATCTTCAATGATTTCCAAACCCTTAAAGTACCTAAATTTTCAAAGACACAAGACAAGAGAGAGAAATGTTGATAGTTAGGGCATGGGGGTTTGCCTTGGTCAAACCCCTTTTAGGTAATTAAACCAAAATGAAGAAACAAAATAATGAAGCATGAAACAATGGAGTTAATACCTTGCCATGATGATTGATCTTGATTTTTTTTAGCAAAAGTTGAAGATTTTTCCCTTGAATGTCTTAGAAAGCTATCTTGATGACTTAGAATGCTAAAACCCTAGCTTGCTTGACTTGAGAACATGAATTAAGATGAGTTAGGAGAGACTGAAAAATGAGGGGGGAAACCATTATTTATACACAATTATGCCTTAATTCCCGAAAATACCTCATCACAGGCCAACCTTAGGTCTTAAAGAATAAAAACCCGAAAGAAATTTTAATTTATTTTGATTTTTGAGCCAAATGGGACTAAGTTACCCAAGGTGGTGACTTAGTCCACCTAGGAAAATTTGAGTGGATGTCAAAGATTAAGATGTATTAAATGTTGTTTATTAGGTCCTTCTTCAAGAAGACACTTAAGTATGACTTGTAAGGGAATAAAGGGGTCATTTGAAGCATAAGAAAGGTGTAAATATTGATGACAAGCCAAGGAAAGTGTGAAAGTTTATTACAAGACTTTACAACACTTTGAAATAGGTCTTGGTAAGGTTATTTAGGTGAATTATAACATTATGGTCCTAGAAAAGTGTGAAGATGTGTTACAACACCTTACAACACTCTTGCAAGACATCAAAAAATGTATTTTATTAGATTTGCAAGGGCCCAAGACCTAGTTTGGATGTGTAGACACCTCACAACACCAAATCAAGGCATCATTAAGTCCAATTTGTCATCAATTGTTCCCATATCAGACAAGGTATACACTTTTTGGTGACACACATAGATAAGTTTTGATCAAAGGGATATGGACATATATCTTGTAGAGTATAGGTCTTCTTTGGCTTTCCAGTTTTGATGTCTGATATTCTTTGGTTGAGGGTTTGTATTTGTATGCTTATGTTGTTAGTTGGTGCACTTGATTGAGGATTTTGTGTCTTTTAGCCTTGTTTTCCTATGACATTTGTTCGGTGATAAATGGAATGTGTATAGGTATGGGGCCTTGATGACCATGTTGTGTCTAAGGAAGATTGAGTCCTTGCTATGTTGTGCAGGTGTGTTGAGTTTGTTGTACACCTTGATATTGATTTTGAGGTACTCCTTGGTATTGATTGTGTGGAAATCCTTGATATTGATTTTGAGGGATACTATGGTATTGTGTTTGATGTACACCTTGTTGTTGTAGAATAGGAGTCTAATTTTTGGTTTGTGGAATACTATGATGTTGTGTTTGGGGTATACCTTGATGTTGTGGATTATGAGGAGTACCTTGGTAGTGTGTTTGGGGTACACCTTGGTGTTGTGGAATTTGAGGAATACCTTGATAGTGTGTTTGAGGTATACCTTGTTGTTGTGGAATTTGAGTACCTTGGTGGTGCATTTAGGATACACTTTGATGTTGATCTTGAGGAATACCTTGATGATGTGTTTAGGGTATACCTTGATGTTGTTGATTTTGAGGAGTACCTTGGTAGTGCATTTGGAGTACACCTTGTTGTTGTGGAATATGATGAGTACCTTGGTAGTGCATTTGGGGTACACCGATGTTGATCTTGAGTAATACCTTGATGATGCATTTAGTGTATACCTTGATGTTGTTAATTTTGAGGAATACCTTGGTAGTGTGTTTTGGGTACACCTTAATGTTGTGGATTTTTTTGTGATTTCCCTTATGATATCGTGCATTATTTTAAGGTTCATAATATGATTTTTGTTGTGTCATGTATTATCCTTATGATGGGATGTTACCTTGTTGGTCCACTACATGTTTTGGTCTTGTCGAAAGGCTTCTTATGTTTTGTATACTATTGTGGGGTGGTATGTTTTGAGTTGAGTTTCCTTGATATTTGAATAATGGGAAAATGGGTGCTTTATAACCTAGGTCATAGAACACCACTTTTCTCCTATTATCATTCAATAATGTCCTAGGAGTCCCAATTGGATTGACTATGAACCTCACAAGGTGAGTCAATTCTCAATGAGGACCTAGGAGGGGGGTCTTTAATATTTTAGGGGTTCAACACCAATCAAATGCTTGGAAAAGAAAAATTAACTTTCAACTCACAAAACCTAGTAATGTAAGCAAAATAATGAGTGAAAATCATGACATTAAACTACACCAAGTTAGGGTATGTGTGCTTGGGAAGTCTGTCAATGTAATGAGGATTCCAGGAATGTAAAAATGTTGTCAAAAAGTGCTATGAAGGACTAAGACGCCCTTACTGTTGTTTGAGTCTTGTTGCTATTTTTTGGAGAAGATGTAGAATCTTCAGATGCCAGAATAGTATCTGTAAGAATCTCAGAAAAATACCCCTAAGAGGACAAAGACGCCCAAGGTGGCGTATTAGTCCCATTCTAAATTTGAAAAAACTTTGAATGTGGTCCTAAGCTCCAAGGTCTTCACTTGCTTCTTCTCCAATCTCAAGTTCTGAAACTTCTGAATTCAACCTCTAGGTGAGTTTCCATGAAGATGACAACTTTGCAATGCAACTTTGCACTCCAAATGATCTTTAAGTCTTCAACCTAAATATGTGATCACAAATATGCAAGAAGGGAAAAACTTATTGATTGTTAGTGAATGGGGGTTTTCCTTGGTCAAACCCCTTGCAGGTAATTAAACCAAATGATGAAATGAAGTATGAAGTATGAAATGTATAAATGATATCACCTTGTATGATGTCTTGTGAAGAAAATCTGCAATCTACCATGTAGTGGCCATGAATAATGTAGATCTTGGATCCTTGGATATGATGTGAACTATGGTTGCAAATAGATCCTCAATGCTACATCCACGATCTTGGCTCAACAACATGAATGGATGCACTAAACCCTTGACATGATGCTTGAATCTTGATGATGGCTCCAAATGCTTGATAGAATGCTCTTGAATGCACAAACTTTCCTTGGGAATGAATACTTGAATTATTGTCTTTAAAATGAGTGGAGGAACCTTGTATTTATACTTATTCATCCTTAATATCCTGAAATTACACCACACCAACCCAACATATGAATTCATTAATTAAAGGAGGGCAAATCTCACCAAGATTTGAAATTAAATTTTGAAAATAAGTCAAGGAGGACTAAGACGCCCTAGGTGGCATCTTAGTACCAAGGCTCAAATCTTAGGGCACAAACACCAAAAAGGGGCCCATTTAAGATGCATTTGAAATCTAGGTCCTAAGACCTTTGGGGGACAAAGATGCCCTAGGTGGCATTTTAGTCCCAACCCAAAAATCAGGGACACACAACCAGAAACATTAAATTATCACTTATCATTTGATATTTGTCAGGATTTTCCATAAAAATATATAATTTATTAGGCTTGTGGATACAAAATAGGACCATTTAAGCCATAAAGAAGCATAAATAAAGCAAGGAAGGCCCAACCAAGTGTGAAAATGCAAGGGTATGCATTTTACTACACTATATTTAGCCCCCACTTTAGTGAGAGGATGAACTTGCTTCAAACACACACTAAAGTAGCCAACCACACAATCAAGAGGGGTTCCAATGTACGAATGCTAGTAAGATAGGATGACAACAATCAAGAGGGGTGTCAAGCCCCCAAGATCAAGATCCTATTACAAACTAACATAGGCGCAAAGGAACACACATGCAGATGATATATGAAGCCATAACAAGATTTCTAACATACACCATCAAGGATAGAAAAAGGGAAACAAAAAATAAAATGGAAAATGCCACGGGTGAAGCTTTGACTGGTCATCCAACGTGGTGGGTTGGGTCTAGGATATTCATTCAAAAATGTTTACAAGTGGAATGCGTTGTCCACTATGTAAATAAAATGCGGCTCATTAAGGGTTGTGCTTGTGGTGTTCACTAGGT
>VDFB02001047.1:0-44223 GCA_007258455.2 Sequoia sempervirens | reverse complement strand
TTTGATGGGCCTTTGTGGCCTTTGAAAATTGCTTTTTGATTTTTTGGATCAAATTTTCTTTTATTTTTGCATGACTCTTCGAGGAGACATGTTGATCCTTTGATACATGTGGATTTTGATATAGAAGCTTTTCATATTTGGCATCCAAATTGCTTCCAAGAGCAATGGGAGGAGTGTATTGAGGTGAATGATATGGAGGTATGATGGATGAGTTAATGAAGGAAGAATTTTGAAAGTGGATCAAGGATGTGTGTCTTTGTTGTTCTTGAGAAATAGGAGATGGAGAAATGTGGGACCCTAATATGGATGGAAGGGTTGATGAGCTAGGGTTGGGATGATAAGGACCAAGGATAGATGGAAGGTTTGATGAACTAGGATAAGGACCTAGGATAGATGGAGTTTTTGATGGACTAGGATAAGGACCTAGGATGGATGGAGAGTTTGATGGACTAGGATAAGAACCTAGGATGGATGGAGAGTTTGATGGACTAGGATACCTAGGTTGAGCATGAGGAGTATAACCAAGGCCATAAGAATATGGATGTGCTTGGACAGAAAGGGGTTCTAGGATACCTTGCTCATAAAGGCCTAAACCTTTTCCTTTATAATTCATAATTTCACACATTTGTTTACCAATGGGATATGTATTGTTTGTGAAACAAGATGCGAGTCCATTGTGAAGAGGATATGATATGGATGAGAAGATAGGTTTTGGAAGTAAACCAGAATGGATAAAGGTGGAGGATCCCAATTTATAGGTGTGGGGTTCATGGATAACGTGAATAGGTGTAATAGGCTCTTGACATGGGGATGATGGGGTGTTTTGATCTTGACTTGGAAAAGGATTATGAAATGGTATGAAAGGAATATCTTGATCATGAGGAGGATAATCATCTTCATGGGATGAAAGGGTATCCTTGAATGGAAAATTATATTGATCTTGATGAGGAAGGGAATCATGAAATTTTGTAGAAATCATATCTTGATCATCAATTGGTAAGACATCATTAGATAGGATGGAAGAAATATCATGCTCTTGTAATGCAATAGAATCATGGGATGGTATGGATTGATTAGATGATGACGAAGAAGAACTTGGAAGAACGTTTGTCTCTTGAGATGGAAGAGGATTATCATGGGTGAATAATGAAAGGAGGGGATCATCATATGGTCCTTGAGAGATGGGATCTTGATCAAAGATAGGAAGGGTTTGTAGAATGTTTTGATCAAGATGTGTAGAATCATTGGATGTAAAGGATATGATAGAAGAAGGTGATTGAATGGAATCGTTATCTTGAGTGAAAGAATCATGAGGTTCATTTGGAATTTTGGGGGATGAAGATAAATGCATGACATGATAGGATTGGTCAATTTTATTTGAGGGCTTAGATTTGGGCTTCTTATGTAACCTTTGAAAAAATTCAAAAACATTGAATTTGGATGATGTTGCTTTTGGAGGAGAAGAGGTTACATTCATATTTCCGTCAAAGGACTTCATAGTTGTGCCCCCTTGTATTTCCTTGATTTGCCTTTGGAGTGCTCTTGTTTGTTGGGGAAAACTACTAAGATCATTTAATGGAGTTTGTCTTTTCAGGATCTTCCTTAATTTTCTCCATATTGTAGTTAGAGGGCAATTTGGCACCTTGGTTTGCTAAGAAAAGAAAGTAGCCTTCTTTATCTCGCTCTAACATCTTGTCCAAAATTATGTGAAACTGTGGATCTTGTTCAACTTCTTGAATCATTTCATCGGTTATCTCATTATTTGAACTATTCCTAGTATGAAACCTATGAAAAAGATTTTGTTCCCTATCACCCATGTTGTAAAGTGGACAATAGGCATATACTTTTGAAATGTTCTTCTAGACTTAGAACATAGGTTTATAAGTGCAAAAATGATAATGTCTTGATCTGATAAGATGAAAATCTTATGATATGATCAAATGACGTTTCTAACTCTTGATTGTGGCTTCCAAGATGAAAGGATATCAGAATCCTGTTGGGGAAGTTGAATAAATAATCAAAAACTTGTTTGAAAAGATGCACTATTTTGAGATTTGATCCTAGTCTTGAAAAATGATAAGTGTGATCAATGTAATTGTGAGTTTTAGATGATCTTTACTGAATTAATGTATTGAAAACACATCAAGCAAGTTGTAGAATAGTTGTTTTAAGCCCTATGCTAAACAAGAAGTGTATGACCAAAATGTTGTTCAAAAATTGTTTTCACGGGTTTTACACATGATAAGCACTTCAAACAGACTCACTCTTAGTTCTCAAGTAGGTCATCATAGTAATCAACAGCCCACATCTTAAAACTGTGTCGAATCACACAGCCATGTCACCCCCGAAAGGGCGCCCGTGTTTTTGTCTTTTCCAGGTGCGTACTCAGAGTGACGGAAGTGGATACCGGATCCCCTAAGCAAACAATCCTTGGCAGTTATATGGTGAGTATCTTAGGGGTAGATTCTTCCCTCCCCTGCACTGTGATTAAAATGATGTTCAGAAACTGACTCGGTAAGATACTACACTAGGTTCTTAGTAAGGGTTTCCATTCGGTGCGGCAAATGATAGACTCCCTCGAGAGACCTCCCTACCTTTAGAACAAAGGATTTGGGGATGGTTATCAATGCACACTACCATCAAAAGAGGGTTTCCCTAATTTTGCTTTAAATTTTAGAGTGGGGTGGAATAGCCTGGCTTTGGCTTGAACCCACTTGAGTCGTTCCTCTTGGGTGAGTACTTTTTCCCACAAGAGCAGGCTCTCTACAAGGTTTTAACAAAGCTTAAAAATGCATAAAAAGAAATAAGTGAGTTTGGAATTTTGATCACCCAGTTAAGGGGAGAGCATAGGCCTATCACCGAGAACAAAGCAAACAAAGGTTCAATTGTTAAGCACCAAATGAAAATTTTCTAAACTAAGTGAAGATGTTGCTTCACATAAACAGAAAATTCATTTTAAGCCTAAATTGAGAAATGAAGTGTCTATCCTAGGATTGATTTATTTTATGCTTTAGATGACTACCCTAGGATTGCTTAATTTTATGCTTTAGATGAACACCCTAGGATTGGTTAATTTTATGCTTTAGATGAAAAATTTTAACTGTCCGCGGCTGCGTCGGAATCAGTTAAACTAATCTACAGTTACAGATTACAGAATACATTCTTTTAACAATTTGCGCTGCAAAATACATCATAGGCGCTGCAAAACAGATTATGGGCGCTGCAATAGTCGTCACGGGCGCTGCAAAACTGATTATGGGCGCTGCAATAGTAGTCACGGGCGCTGTAATAATAATCACGGGCGCTGTAATAATAATCACGGGTGCTGCAATAGACTTTAAATGCGCTAAACTGGAGGTGTTCTTCGAAAACGTGTCGTCTGCACTATTCTGCTATTTTTTTCCTGTAATCAGTCAAAAAAAGCTGCAAAAAGATGTTAAAAAGGGGGCAAGGCCCCACGGTGGGCGCCAAAAATGTGTTATGTTTATCTATGTTAATCTAATTGAAAACAAAAACACTCTAATGAAACATTAATCTAAAGAAAACTAAATAAATTCAAATAAGCAAGATTTCTTCAGAGCCGTTTCATTTTCCTCTATCTCCAGGAGTTTGAAGTTGTTGCTCTCAGATTTGATGTTAGCTCCTCCAAATGGCTGCTGTAGAATGAGAATGCCAATGAAAACTATTCTATATGCTGATGAAGATGGGATTGTTGATATGGATATGGACAGGGGCTGTGATTATGCATAGGGGCTGTGAATGAAATGTATCATGATTCTATTGCTATTGCTATGATTCTATGCTATTTATGCTATGAAATTACTCTATGAATGCTAATGCTATGAGATTTGCCTATAGTTTAATTGCTTAAACTTCTATATGATTTGAGGCTCCCGGCAGCTGTATTTATAGATTTTTGCAGGCTTAATCCCGGCTGGCAAGAATCTACGGCTGTGAGATTGTCTGGTAAGTTTGAATGGTGAGAGATGGAGAGGTTGAGAAGAAAATGGGGGAGGTTGAGAGGTTGGAGAGAAGAATGGAAGCTTGTCTTCAACCCACGGGAACAAGCCTGCACAGAAATAGAGAAATTTAATTTTCTGTTTTGGCAGTTTGTTTCCCGGGAGTTGAAGATAAATCCCAAATTAAATAAATTAAAATAAATTTATTTAATTTTATTTATTGCTTTTGATATTTGATTTTTGATTTTTGAAAACTATGGAAGAATTAATTAAATATTTTGTAATATTTAATTATGATGTGACTTTAGAAGATTTTGAAATTTAAAAGATTTAATTAAATATTTTTGGAAATATTTAATTATGAATAGATTTTTGAAGAATTTTGAAATGATTTTGGAATATTGAATTAGAGGAAATAATTAAATATTTTGGAATATTTAATTGTAAATGATATAAAGAACGAATATTTAAATTGGATTAGAAGAAATAATTAAATATTTTGGAATATTTAATTGTAAATGATATTTAGAAGAAGAATAATATTTTAATCTTTATTTGAATAAGATATTCAAACGAAGATTATTGATAATTAATATAAATAAATCATAATGTTTATTTAATTAATTAAGAAATGAATATGAAAAGATGATTAAATAAACTTATTTATTTAATCGAAATGAAAGAATGAAGAAATATAAATAAATTATTTATATTTATTTATACACAGATAGAATTCAAAGATTTTAATTAAATATTAAAAATATTTAATTAATTACCAAATAATATGATGTGACCATTTTAAGGTGTATACAATTAGCACCAGTGTTAATCTAAATAATCAAATTTAATCGATTGATGTTTATTATCCCTTTCTCCTCTGCCCCCTTTTTTTTCTTCTGAGAAGAGCTTTAATCACTAAACATCGAAATTGAAATAGAATTCTGGGTGTAAACGGGACTATAAATTACCTGGTACAGGAATCTCGACTGCAAATTCGGTGAAACAGAAAACAGAAAGCATGATGGAGAATCCCGCGAGACCATAGGAGAGAACAATGGCAGGGCCTGTGTCGTTGTGGGCTTCCTGTCCAGTGAGCACAAAAATCCCTGTTCCGATGACGGCGCCGAATCCAAACCAGGTTAAATCCCACCAATCGAGCGTCCTCCTCATCTCATTCTCACTCCTCTTTCTGATCTCTCCCACCTCTTTCCTCTCGTCTGCCCTCGAAAGCGCACGGTCTTTGAAGCGTCGGGGCGTTCGCCAAAGAGCTTTTCCATAATTCGTCCAGCTCTTGAACGACTCTCCCGGCAGAAAATATTTCTTTACGCCATCCCCTGTCTCTGTTCCTTCAGTCAGACCACCATCTAAAAGAGGAAAAATCTCAGTCTTCACCTCTCCCTTAGGCATCTCTATTATATAATTTTAACTGATTGATTATAACGCAAGTAATATTTCAGTTAAAGAACCCAACAAGGCGTTATCAGACGCATTCGCGATTTGTTAATCAACCCAAACTTTCCCTCAAAGCAAAGAGGTCCCTGCAAGGCATTAAGCACTACGAGGAAGGTGAACAGATCTGCAAATCCCTTGATTCCCTACCTGCAAAACCCTAGGTTTCCTCCCGCTAAAGTTAGGAAACATTCCTTCCAACTATACCAAAAAAAAATAGAAGTAAAATTTTAATGGTTTTGACTTATTTTGTACGAGTTATTATACAATTTAAATGACTAGGTTCAATGAATTTTTAAACATCTTTAAATGACTAGGTTCAATGAACTTTTAAACATCTCTCATATCGGTTGCCTATCACTATTGACCGTCTATTTTATTACAAAAACAAACAAAATGATACTTTTCTAATAAATATAGAGAACATAAAATAATAATAAAATTATTTTATGATAAAGAGAAGTGATAATTAGTCGATAGGTTATATTATGCGTAGAAAACATTTCTTTGTTAGATAATATGTAGAAAGTGGAAAATAATAAAGTATGTAAGCATGAATCATGGGTTACATATGTTTTGACTATTTTTTATATTGCCTAAAATATGCTCGTGCTGAAGTGTGAGCTTACTTTAACCTATATAAAGTGTGAGAATGTTTTAACTTTTCAAAAGCACGAGCACATTATGTCTTTTATGGGCACATATAACTATAAACCTAACACCCTCAATCTGAAATGTTACACCCTCAACCATGAATATTGTCCCTCAATCCTAAACTTTGTACCCTCAACCCTAAACTCTATACCCTCAACCCTAAACCTTATACCCTCGACCCTATACCCAATAACTTTAACCCTGAACCCCATACCATCAACCCTATACCCTAAACCCTAAACCTTATACCCTCAAGCCTACACCCTCAACCTTATACCCTCCACTACAAACCATATACCCTAAACCTTATACCTTGTATCCTCAACTATAAACCCTATACCCTTGACCCTATGTACTCAATACCTTCAACCCTAAATCCTATATCCTCAAACCTATACCCTAAACCCTAAATCCTACACCTTATACCATCAACCATAAACTCTATATCATATACCTTATACCCACTACCTTCAACCCTAAACCACAGACCTTCAACCCTATAACCTATACCCTCAACCCTAAACCCTATACCTTATACCTTCAGCCATAAACCTAATACCCTCAACCCTATACCTAATATCCTCAACCCTAAACCCTATACACTCAACCCTATACCCTCAATCCTAAACACTAAACTCTAAACCCTAAACCTCAATCCTCAACCATAAACCCTATACCTTATACCCTCAATTGTAAACCCTACACCATGTACCTTATATCAAATATCCTCAACCCTTAAGCGTAAACCCTATACCCTCAACCCTAAATAATTTATAACCTTCAACCATGTTATAATTTGAGAAATAACATGTTGATAAACAATATCCCTCAACCATAGGCCCTAAAGCTTATAAACAAAAACCTCAACCCTAAACCCTATACCCTATACCCTTGACCCTATACCTTATACCCGCAACCCTCAACCCTAAATCCTATACCAAGTATACCCTTGACCCTAAACCCTAAACCCTATACCAGGTATACCCTCAACCCTAAACCCTATACCATATACCATATATCCTCCACTATAAACCCTATATCCTCAACCTTATACCTTTTACCCTCAATCATAAACCCTATGCGGGTATGTGCAGGATCATCATGAAAAAAATAGGCCCTTAAGTGGCAAAAAATTCAGAAAAATAGAGTTAGGAAACTTGACGTAAAAATTTGAATAAGTTATCTCTTTTATTTCAAAAATATGTAAGAATAGAATCTGTAAAAAATTGAATGTAGTTTCTAAACTACTAGGTTTGTTTAAAAAAAAAAAATCTATTTGGTGAAAATTTGAATTTTTAATGCAATGGTACTTAAATTTGGGGAAAAATAAGAAGTAGGTGTGACCACCCTAACCACAATAAAATGATAATATTTTTATAAAATTTTGATATAAGTAAGAGGGACTCATGCCCACAGATGTGATGCATTTTTTGTAATTTTTTTTTCAAGTAATTAATTAATTATGATTTTTTTTTATTACAACTTTTTAAAAAATATAAAACTCATATGTCGATGCAACGGTCAAAATTCTTGAAATTCAATTTTCTTTTTTAATCCTATAGTATGCAAAAATAGAATGTGGCACATGTTTTGGATTCAAAAAAATGTGATACCGTTTGAAGGCTATAGATGTTTTTCAATCATCCTATCAATCAAGACTTTAGTCGTAATTTGAATAGAAAATGAATAATAATTACTAATTAAATTCAAAGTAAAGCATAAATTATATTGGTGGAAAGCTAAGAATCTCCTTTAAAAACCCTTTTCATTTCATTAATTTTGGATAAAAAAATAGTTCTCAGCCACATACCCATCATATTGCCACTTTTTGGCCCATCATGATCTTGCACATACGCATACCCTCGACCCTATGTACCCAATACCCTCAACCCTATACCCTATACCCTCAACCCTATACCCTCAACCCTATACCATATACCCTCAACCCTAAAACCTATACCTTATACCCTGAACCATAAACCCAATACCCTAAACCCTAAACCCTACACCCTAAACCCTATACCTTATAACCTCAACTTGGAAGTGCCACTTTAAGAGGACAAGGAACTCCTATTCCACTCATAGATGTGGGTGAATGAGAAGGATCTACAATTCATTGTTAAAATTGGAAGTAAAATGTTTGATATCTACTAATTTTCTAAGAGATTGAACCTATAGGAAAAACTACACCCACAATGACAATCCATTGGATGAGTGAGCTAAGGGTAAAATATTTAGATAGGTAGATAATTTAGGTGAATAGAAGTATCAAATAGTAGAGATAATTTTGAAATATTATATATTTTCTTGTTTTAAAATAATTTATCATGTTATTTCTCAAATTAGAGCATTTATATTGGTGTTGTTCTTACCTAAGGAGGTAAGATTAGTTATAATAACCACTCATTTCAAAACAATCATTATGAATACCCAAAAAAAAAAAGATGGAATAAATATTATTAAAGGGAATCATGATTTATTCACCTCACTAATGAGGAAAACCCTACACTATTGCATACAATGATATTTGATTGTTCTCATTACAAGGATATCATTACCAAATGGGTCAATAGATATAGAAGATGAATCTTAGAGAATAATGAAATCAAATGAAAGATTTAGGAATTGATTCAAAAGGGGCACATTTGACCAAGTTCCTCACCATGTGAAAACTTAATATTTCTAAGAAGGATAGAAATTGATTCCTCTACATTCACATATGAGTTTTGAACACGATCACTATAATGAATAGGTATCTAACTCGTTACCTTGATGGCCTCTTAGATCAACTTAAGGGGGTTAATTATTTCACTACATATTGGGTACCACCAAGTTACTATTGATTCATTAGATGTGTGAAATAATACCTTCAAATCCAAATGGATTTTTCAAATGGCTAGCCTTGATCTTTGGCTTAGCCAATACACTTGCCACCTTCATGTGTGTGATGAATGATGTACTTAGGCCTCTCATTATTTTATTTGTTAATTTTTCTATTTAGATAGAATACTCATATTAAAATCAATACATAAGAGGAACATCTACATCATGTTCAATAGATACTTTCAACTCTACAACAACATGAGCTCTATGATAATAGTTAAATAGAAAAGTATTGATTTAGTATGGAAAGGATTTAGTACCTTAGATTAATTATGAACAAGGATTATGTTATGTGGACCTTAAAAATATAGAGGTAATTAGATATTAACCGTCTCATAAACATATCATAGAACATTATAGACTTTTAGGATCATCCAACTTTTACTACTCTTTTTGTAACAAGGATTATCACACTTGGCATGACCTATGAACCAATTATTTAGGTGAGATTAAAATAAAAATTCCCTTCATTAGAGAGACTAAAACAAACATTCATACAATTGAAGTAGAGACTTTATTTAAGACCTACACTAGTTCAAGTATTGATTTGAAATAGTCCTTTAAAATTGAGGTTGATGCCTCTAAATATGGACTTGGAGTAGTTTTAACTCAATGTAGTCATCTAATTTCCTAACATGTAGTGAGATTTTATCTAATTCTATGTATAGAAACCCCATGTATAACAAGGAGTTATATGTGTTGTTCAAGCCTACAAATAACATGGAATTACTATATCTTAGCGAAAGACATTGTTATTAACATAGACCATAAGCTTCTTAAATTTATATAAATATAAAAAGATTTATATAATGATCAACATCAAAGGTGGTCTAGTTACCTCAAATATTTTAATCTCAACATTCGTCATAAGAAGGAATCTACAAATAAAGTTGCAAACTAATTGCCCATTGGCTTCCAATGAATAACCTTGATAACTATGTTGGACTCTTGTGAACACTACACAAAATATTAACCTCAATTGTATTCAACATTAATCCTATTTGTTGATATCTATCCACCAAAAACTCAAATGATAGATATGCCCTTTATTATTGTATGTAATATAATATTCTCTATCACATAAATATACACCCTCAAACTTATACCCTGCATTGTGAACCCTATAGCCTCGACCCTATACCTAATACCCCCAACCCAAAACTCTATACCCTATACACTCAACCCTATACCCTCAACCCTGAACACCATCCCTCAACCCTAGGCCGTAAAGCTATATGCAAAACCATCAACCATAATCTCCATACCCTCAACTCTAAAGCCTAAACCTTATACGCTCAATTCTATACCCTATACCCTAACCCTTAAACCTTATACCCTTGAATCTATGCCAAATACCCTCATCTCTATACCCTAAACCCTATACCTGATATCCTCAACCATAAACCCATACCCTCAATGTTAAACCCTACACTATCAACCCTATACCTTATACCCTCCACCATAAAACCCTATACCATCGACCCTATACCCAATACCCTAAACCCTGTACCCTATACACTCAATCCTATACCCTAAAGTCTTAAAAATATCCCTCAACCCTAGACCCTAAATCCTATATGCTGAAACCTAAGCCCTAAACCCTATACCCTCAGCCCTAAACTCTATACCCTCAACCCTAAACCTTATACACTCAATCCTAAAATTTATACCCTAAATTAAAAATGAAATAGGTAATTTCCTAGAGAGAAGAGAGAGAGAGAGAGAGAGAGAGAGAGAGAGAGAGAGAGAGAGAGAAGAACAGAGAGAGGGGTAAAGAGGGAGGGAGAGGTAGAAAGGGAGATACCTAAGGAGGGTAGAGATATAGAATAGAGGGATAGAGAGAGGGAAGGATTAATAGAGAGTCGGAGAGAGAGAGAGAATGTATTCAATGCAAAACATAATGCGGGTGTGTTATAACACACTTGTGTTATGTGATTTGACATAACAAAATCATGTTATAGTATGCTCACATTATGTTTTTCTTTAGAAATTTTCAAGTCTTTGGCTTGAATTTTCCTTGGGCTTCCCACCCAAAGGTTTGGAGTGGCTTTTCGACATCAAAATACATGTTTGTGTAGATAGTAAAAAATTTGACATAATCTCGAACATGCTCCCAATTAGGTTTCCATGTGTTTCAATGTCAAGTCCAAAAAATGCCATGATAGTGTTAAGCTCTCTCCTAGTTTTTTAACCATGTAATTTATTTCATGTTTTGAGTATATCAAGGTTTTCATCTATAATTTATTTTGTTAGTGTATCCATTTTTTTTGTCAAAAACCAATGTGGTAATTTCTTATTGTAATTTTAACCATTCATCAAAATTTAAAATAAATTACATTTTTAGAAACTAGACTCCATTCTACACATATTCAAAAAAATATTTTATTTTTTATTAGTTTTCATAAAATTTAAGGGGAAGCATGCTCAATTTTTTATTTTTCAAGATGTGTCCTCTTTGAAAATTAGTAAAAACTCATATATTCATTAGAAATTATCAAAAAAATTGAACATAAATGACATGGTGTTAGATAATTTCTCACCTAAGATATTTTTTAAATACTAAAAAAGTTAATGTTTTAAGGGGGCCGCACCATATGCTATGTTATGATTTTTGAATAAAACATGACCACTTTGTGTGGCCTCTCTTTTTGAACCCTTTATTCTTTTTTAAAAATTAAAAAAATACTAGTTTAAAAAGTAGATTCGAAGCACTACAATACTTGTTTTTGTTGCATCTTCAAATTATGATTGTAACTATCTTCAATTTCTCATCATAGGTTAGTCTTTTTTTATTTTAGGAAAAAAGTGGCCATATAAGGACCCTTTTTGGTCCCCCATCTTTATGCACTTACACAAGTAGTATATATTTTATTTGCCACCAAGGACACTATAATGTACATGGACTTGCAATGCGGGGTAGAAGATAGTCATATGGACACCTATAGTCCAAGAACAGAAACCAAACTATTAATATGACATTTGGATCATTTCACACAACAAAATGAATGAAATGATGTAAAAGATGACAAATTATTTCACTCACAAAGAATGCAAACCAATGATAGTGGAAATTAGGATGGTATGGAAACTAGATCCTTGATTCAACCCTAAAATTTAGAACATCATTTGAAGAATGCAAAAAGCAATTGAGATTGTAGGGAAATAAAAGACTACATTCCAAATTATAGCAGTCTAAGAAGAAGGAAATCTCCTAAGGGAGAAGTCACAAATACAATGAAAATAACACTTGGAATAAAGTATTGAATCCATTGGTGTTTTAATTAAACCAAGATGATCTCATAATTACCTATGAATTTTCCAAATACAATGGTTAGTAATTAGAAGGGATTGGCCAACTTGACAAGTGAAAGTCTTTGAGACTTTCCCTCTACACTTTGGCTGCTGCAAAACCCAGGAGGGTGATCCCAAATAATTTCCTCAAGTTCTCTTGTGCCATTTACTCTTGAACATTATAATAATAGATATATTTTTTAGATTTGTTGTTCAATAGATGAAATACCTAAAAGACCTAGAAGATCTTATAACATTTACCAATTTACAACATGAGAATATGATTGAAACTCAACTTAAGACATACATTCAAATGTAAGTAAGGATTTAAATGATTTTTTATATCATTCCTATGAATGGCCAAAGAATTGCAACATCAATACAACTTATGGACTAGTGCTTTATCTCAAGGCATGGAGTATTAAATCATTCAATTAAAATCATAGAACAACACTTGACCTCTCACTACAAAGCTATTAAATGATGCCTTATAGCACCTAAATTGGAATTATTGACCAAAATTACTTAGTTATCCATCCATACACTCACATAAATATTCATCCATGTCAATGTAAATTAACTTATTCTTTGAACAAGAGCATCAACACTAAACAAACATTCAATTGAAAAAAATGAAGATGAATAGAAAGATTCTTGATCCATTTTATTCATAATTCATATGAGGTATACAATTGGAGAACAAAGGCAAAGAAATATGTAATTTGCATTTATATGTAATAGTACTGGTATAGCTTGCTGAAATCAAAGACTCAAACTCCAAAACCTAGAAATAACTTAGACAAAATGTATCTATGTTCTTAATTACATCTGCTTCTCAAAATTCATTCAACAACAACCTCGTCAATGGCCTTGAATTCCCTTTTATAAAAAAAAGGAGAAAACAAGCTTCAAGCCAATTGACACTTGTCACATTTACATTTGACAATTACAATTCATACCAAAATATAGTTATATTTGCAAACCATGGGGGAGAATATCCTAGATGAGACAAAAGTTATTTTCATTTAATACTGAAGACACTTCCCACCTTCCAAAAGGAACCCTAGTCAATGAAGATATTATTTCCATGAGCAACAATGCTTTTTCCACATGCTCCAAAAATTGTATGACTCAAAGCATGAAAACAGGAAAGGAAAAGGGAAAGCATTTCCACATCAACAGATCCTTATGTCATTAACTTTGAATTAAGGAGGAAACAATATTTAAACACTGACATAACAAACACTTAATTTGTACTCTTTCCAAGCCATGCATTGTATTCCTCTTTAGTAAACCAGTCTTATTGAAAACCACTACTTGTTGGAGACACCAAGATCAAAATTCATCACCACCCTACCACTAAGAAACAACTCACAAGTCTAGGATGTCAACATACTTCCTTGTCCAAATTTCAAAGTGAGCATCAGATGGCCACACATATGCAATGAATTCATCCAGAATTTTCCTATAATGGCCATACTTGATGACTGTCTGAGTTGCTTCTTTTTCAAAATTCTCAAGAAAGGCATCTATGAAAGACAACGTATCCATGTTGTCTTTCAACATATCAATGTCTAATATTTCACAAATCAATGCAGCTAAGGTAGCAACTTAACTATTTATTTGATATTTCAATTATTGAAGGGGCTTGACTCCAATAGTGTCATTCAAATTCTCAGGTATCAAGCAAAAATCACTGTCATCAAGCTTTTGCATAATCTCCCTTATCTTCTTCTCCATGTGATCCATTAGCACTTGGCATTCCACAATCCCCTTCATAATCTTGTGGGTTGGAGTGATTTGTGGGGGCTTTTTTTCATCATGGGTTGACCCAATAACCATGCTCCTCAATGCTTCCAACCTAGGGATCCATTTATTCATCAATGGGACAACAATTTCCCTATCCCTATCAAATATCCTTATTGCATCAAACATAGTTTAATAGGTATAATGGGCAATAAGAGTCTTCCTCTCAATCTTTTTATTCAGGTGCTCCAGCACCACAGTTACAACCTTCATGTTATTCCCATACACTATCTTGTCCACATGGTCAAGGAATTCATCATACACCTAGAGTTGTTCAATCAACTCCTTTCTACTAGCTCTCTTCCTTTTTTGAGGTGCAGATAATGTGCTTGGAGTTAGATGTGCAATGGGCACATCATCAAGATAATACAATACTAGCTCCATGGAAGTGGAAGGAGGAGGTGGATAATGAATTGGAAAAGATGGTGGCTAATCCTGAGGAGATGTAACTATAGGAGGGATACTTCTTTTTAATGGTCCTTTTGTTGGAACTACCTACAACATCTCATTCAATAAGGGTATGTGCAGGATCATGATGGGCCAAAAAGTGGCGATATGATGGGTATGTATTTGTGACTTTACTTTAAAATTAATGAAGCGAAGTTTTTAAAGGGGAGATTCAACTTTCCACCAATATAAATTATGCTTAACTTTGAATTTAATAAATTATTATCATTCATTTTCTATTTGAATTACCACTAAAGTCCTCATTAATATGTTGATTGAAAAACATCTATAGCTTTCAAATGATATCACATCTTTTGAATCTAAAATATGTGTCACATTCTATGCTTTGCATACTATGATTCAAAATAAATTAATTTCATGAGAATTTTTGACTAGGTTAAGATTAGAGAATTAGGACATACAAGTTTTTATAGTTTCAAAATTTGTAATAAAAATTCAAAATTAATTATTTACTTGGAAAAAAATTACAAAAAAATATGCATCATAGACGTACATGAGTCCACTACATATATCTAAAATCCTATAAAAAAACATTATCATTTTATTGTTATTAGGGTGGTCAGATAGACACCTACTTCTTATTTTTTCCTTGAAATTTAAGTACTATTGCATTGAAATTTCAAATTTTCACCAAATATATTTTGTTTTTTTTAAATAAACCTAGTAGTTTAGAAACTAGATTCAATTTTCTATAGATTCTATTCTTACATATTTTTGAAACAATATAGATAACTTATTCAAATTTTTATGTCAAGATTCCTAACTCTGATTTTTCTGAATTTTTTTGCCACTTAAGGGCCTGTTTTTTCCATGATGATCCTACACATACCCATAATGCTACTTCTAATTGCAACTCTAAAATTTGTTGCTACCCCTTATTGAATTCAACTGCAAGATCATTATACTTCTTATTGATTCTACTATTTCCACATAACCCTCATGAAAGAAATAAATGCAAAATAAGTATTCAAAATTCATAATGTAAAATAATGATAAGTATACAACAAGATAAGACTACATGCATCCTAGGAAAGCCCTCTCAAATAAAAAATCTACCCCCCAAAATTACCCACAAAACTCAATATATTATCTCAAGAAACAAAATTCAATACACAAAATCATTGTGGAATTACATAAGAAAGGAGCTCACTAAACCATATCCCCAAATTAAATATTTAGCACTATTTTTTCTCAATATTAGATACTTCCTAATGTGATACCCACATTAAATATTTACCCCAATGTAACATATAATATACAAGTCTCCCTAAGAATATCTAATCCATGCAATATATGCATCTCTAGGATATACCACAATTAAATATTTATTTGAATATTATAAGGATTATAATGCAAGGTGCATAACACACTTTTCCCAACAATATGATGATGTCCTTCATCAAGAATTTGATTTATTTCTAAATATATAAGAATGTATCTCTATTCTTGTATTCATGTTCATAACACACCTTCAACACAATATGATAATTTATCTCAAAGTAGTTGATCTTATATGTAGTATATATATACTCTTTTTTAGTATCATTAGTGAGATGTTAGGAAAGATCTATACCCTTCACTAGTTTGGTCGATTGTATTTAGAGATCATAACCAATTAACTTAGTTATTTATCCACCCATTTTCTAAAAAAAATGTCATTATAGATTATATTCTCACATTGGAGTGAAGCAAAAATTAATTATCCTATTATATGAGATAAATGGTTAAATTTTTCAAGGTTTTCATGAGGAAATATTTTTTTCTTTCTTCAAAGTTGTATCTAGCATTGTTCTTCTTATGTAATTGGTTGACAAAAAAAATAGGGTTCTCATCACTCTTCTTATCATTTTGAGATAGTAAGCATGTACTGTTTTGATTAGATTTAAATAGGAAGGGCTTGTACCCATTACAAAATGGCTATAGAGGCCAAACAAGGGGTTCATGAGAAGTGAAACGCCTGGAAAGAAAAAAGAAAAGAAACAATAACTAACTAACTGTCAAAAGAAATGAAAATAATACATAGAACAAAACCAACAAGGGACCGAAAGTGCTTTGGTCTCCTAGAAGCTTGAGACCACTAGTTGTTTTCCACTCCTTAGTTAGGAAATGGAGTTTCTCATCGAACAACAGGGGTCCCTTCTGAATAAGTAGGGTCTCCTCGGTAGTGGCTTGAGTCGAGCTACCTACCATCTTTCCTTTTCTCTATGCATGATTGTCATAAAGACCACCTTCAGCCACCCTTTTTCCATGACTGTTCTTGAGTTCTCATTCAAAGTCCTAGATTGTAATTGAAGTATTCTTCATAGTCTCCTTGTTGTAATCAATAATCTCCTAGAGACATTGCATAGTTCTGTCCTAGTTGTTGTGAGTAGTGGTAATTTCATTTTTTCCTCATCCGGAACCACTCGGGCTCTGAGCTCCTCCACCTCCTTGTCCCAATTAGCCCATCTATCAAAATATTTGAAAAGGGAGGAAAGCATATCCCAACACCCACCATCCTCGACCTCACTTGACCATGAAGCTTGTTGGTTGAGCACCCTATTTTCTAGCACCTAGATTTTTTCCTTCGCAGTAATAATTTGACCCAAAATCCACTTTAGAATGTCATTATTGATATTGATAGTCACTGAAATATCATTCATTTTATATCGAAGGGGAATACAAGAGGCACAAATTTCATTACCCAAATTGGGTTAAACAAAGGTCCCTTCTAGATTGATGGGGAGTTTAGGGGATTTTTAATGGCTAGAAGGGTTAATGATAGGAGGAGTATTGGGAAAATCAAACACCTCATCATGAATAGGGGTGTGCAAGAGAGTTGCTCGAGGTAGGTTTCTAGGACTCATCGTCTAAGTTAGACTAATTATCAAAGCTAGAGCTAGAAATAAGAGTGGGTTTGGGGAAAGAAACACTTTTAATGGGGTTGGGAGGGGTTTCCTTGTTGGTAGGGATTTTCTCTAAGCCTTGGTGATTCTACAAGTGGTGGGTAGGGTTTCATCCAAAAAAAAAGTGAAAACAAGGCCCTTAGGGGGTTCCGTAGGATTGTGAATGACCAAATTATTCCTCTTGAAAGTGGTCAAGGAGTGGAAAAGAGTGACCTAATGATGGGAAATAAAAAAAATTAAACCCTGGTGAATGGGGAGATTTTTACTTTTACCTTGGACATTCTTAATGGACAAAGAAGAGAAAATCTAGAAAGAAAAGTTCATCTTGACATTATATCAAAAATGGTTTAGCATGGGAAATAGATTGGCATGAAAATGATGAAAACGACCCTCTAACATCACATACCTCATAAGCACCTCCACAATTTACTCCACACCCTGGGGAGCTCAACATTTTTGAAATTATTTTGCAGTTCGCTAACCTTTTTCCATCCTTCATAAACCTCTCCATATCTTTCTAGTAGTGCCTCTTATACTTTCTAGGGATGCACACACCATCCAATGAAAGCCTCATCACATCAACAATCAACTCAGCGTTCACAAGGAAGGAGCACCCGACAAAGGTGATTGTGCCCCCATTCTAAGAGTTGAAAAACTCAATAGACAACTTGGGGCCATGCCCCTTCATACCCTCCAAATACAAGGCTAATTTAACTCATTAAATAATAGTCCAAACCTCCCTATCCCACTTCCACACCTTGCAAGAGGTGGGTTCATCCTCGACTAGCTCACCCCCCATGAAAAATATCACAGATAATAGAACAAGAGAAATAGTATTGTAGAAACATTGAGAAGAATACCTAATCCAAGAATAGAAAGGCTTATGAAAATATTGACTAGGGAAGGTGATTTGCCATAATTGTAAGTCAAGGTAGATTACGAAGGGAGCTAACAAGAGATCCAACTCAATCTAATTTATATAGTACTTTGACATCATTATTAATTAATTCACACACATTCCTTAGGATATGAGAGATATTATCCTAGATAACCAAATTTGGAGTAAAAGTGCCAAGGATAGCTAGGGAATCTATCAATTTGTTTCCATTTCTATACATGTGAATAGATCTTCTATTCCCAAGAGTAATCATGAGATTGCGAGCCAATAGGATGGGTTACAGAGGGACTAGCGGGGTTTAGCCATCCCAATCAGCAAAATAATGGTGTTTTTGGAGTCTCCTTCAATGGCTAGCTTGGAAAAGCCAATGTTTATGGCAATCTAAATACCATAGAATGTCTTCGCCACCTCTACAAAGTTGGAGGAGTGAATTCCAAGATTCACTGCATAAGCCAGAATCATTTTCCCATTACGATCTCTAAAGACCCCACCCCCACCTGCCCGACCCGGGTTACCCTTGGCTGAGCCATCAAAGTTAAAGTAAGGATGTAGTGTTGTAGTCAAATACCAAGGGAATATAGTTTTAATAATTTCAATAAATGTGGGTTGTTTAGTTTTGGAGGTTTGGAAATTACCTACTTGATAAGTTCAAAGGCCCTTCTACCTTCATCTAGCAACTTGAATTATTTATCATTCTTTGTGATATCCCTAACTAGATTGGAAACATTAGTTATAAATTTCTAAACAAAATTGTAAGGATTTTTCCTCTTAAAATTTAAAATTTGTGAACTTCAAATGTGTTCTAGATGCAAAATTTTGAAGTTCATCAAAAATTAAATTATTAATTAATGCACAACATTTAGTTATTTAATCTTGGTAGACATTTGTGAAAGCTAATTAAATTTCTTTTCTTTTATTGCATACATAGTTTTCAATATTAATAAGCTTATTATGTAGATATAAGAATCAAGGTATAATTACATAAGGATATGACTCCTTGTAAGCTCTACTACACACAAAGTTACAATATCCATTATCCTTTTGATTGGTTCATTTTCTATCAATGTTATAAGTGGTGGCCACATTATAAACACAAAGTATTCTTCATTTGAACAAATCTATTGCAATTCTTTTGTTTCTCTTCAATATAAAATCTTTAACACAATTCATATTAGATATTAACTTGTGTGCAATTTAACTTGTACTTTTTAATTATTATCAAAACAATTTTTAAGATTAACTTTTATGTATTATATATTCTAAAAACATTAAAAAATGACAAAATAAAATAAAATATAAAATAATTTACTATCACTCTCCATTTAATGTTTTTTTTTTAATATTTAAATATTATAGAAACCCTTTTAATTATGTCGATAGTAACTCTACAATGCCAGCACGATATATAGGTGGTTAGCAAATCCATGAAAGAAAACCAAAAATTTACTTTCTATTTTCATGTGCAATGATTTTTTATTGACTTTTTCAATTATTTAAAAAATGCACATGATTTTTTAAATTCTATTTTATTTATTTAATTACATTAATTTTTATTTTTTCCAACTAATAAATCATACAATGATTTTTTATTTATTTAAAGTTTGTTAATCGAAAAAATAAAGATATTTTTCAACGTATTTTATATAGATTATTGGAAGATATATATACTAATTTTATTAAAAAATATATATATAAATAAAATTTTCATTAATTTAAATTCTATAAAAAATATTTTATAATAAATAAAACAAATACATTTAGAAACATAAAAACAAAACAAAAATCTTCAATACAATTAAAGATTTTATGGTTTCCCATTAAACCTTATATCACTATATTATATTTTAATTCTAATAACATGCTCGATTATATAATAATATTTACACAAAATAATATCTGTACAAAGAGAATGTAACAGTTTCATTTAAGAGAAGGCAAAACAAATTAACACGTAGCTCCACATTCTCTTACATTATCACCCACACCATGAAACGCATCGAACGAGGCATGGAGTCCAAACACAGCATAATACACCAACATCACCATGGTGCAAATCCCAAATATGACAAACGACTCATAATCCAGCGACCCCATCAGAAACACGTTGATAAAAATCGACAAGCAAGGAACCCACGGAACCATCGGCACTCCCCACACTTTGGCCTCTCTACACTGCGGAACAAACACAGCCAAACCAGCAGTGGCCAGAAACCAGACAGAAGTTGTAATGCAATACCCAGTTAATCCACCGGACAGCCCCCATGAGCATGCCGAAGTCCCTATGGACGAACATATAATTACAACAATGAACGTTGTCAAACGAAAAACGTGAGTTGCGGAAGTTTTCCCTCCAAGATAATGTCTTCTCATAAGCAGAGCAACAGACAAGAGCGCGTATATGAACAAATAACTGATAGAAAGAAGGTTAGAGAGCACATCCAGCTTTGAAAAGAAGGCCACCGATGCAGAGGCAATTGCCATGAAAGCCGTTCCGTTAATAGGTGTCCCGGTCTTTTCGCTCACTAAGCCAAACCAAGGCGGAATCATGTGCGTTCGGGCAATATGTGTTAAATACCTTCCCCGTTTAACTGCGCCCACCAATAAAACAGTGGTGATTCCTTTCAGAGATCCCAGCGCCACAACATATTTCGCCCATTTCCATCCGATGCTTTGAAATGCTAAGAATAGGCGGCATGGAGCCGAGCAAGCCCAGGGGAATGTCTTTAGACGGTTTTTTCGTCTCTTCCGCCATGGTGGCAATGACGTCGAAGCCTCCATATGCGAAGTATACTACAGCTGTGGCTCGCAAGACGCCCTTGACGTCGTAGGGAAGGAAAGGACTGAGATTAGATGGGTTACCTTTGATGAAGCCGGCGACGATGATGAAGAGGATGATGACGGTATTGACGGCGGAGGAGATCCAGTTGAGTTGGGAGGTTAGTCGTGTGCTCACAATGGCGGTGAGGTAGGCCAAAAGGAGGACCGCGACGGCAATGGGGTCCAGAAGGTTGAAACCTGAGGCCAGGTTTGTGTGGATGCGAAAGTCATCCGGTGAGTGGTTGAGAAGCGTGGCGAAATAAGAGGTCCATGATCGAGCCACCATGGCTCCGCCCACCACGGACTCCAAGATTAGGTTTCCTGCAGCTATGAAGGCTGCCAAGTCTCCCAACTCCACCCGGAAGTATGCAAATGAACCGCCTGCCACAAGATAATTTATGGTCAAAGATGGCGCCCTAACAATTACACTGGTATTTTGATATTTGGGTCATTTCTAAAGGTTAGAAATTTATGTTCTTTTTTAAGGAAAATATTTCTTTTAAATTTATGATCATTACAACATTTATATAATCATTGCTTTACATGTTCTATTACATTTATTTATACTGAATTGTATGATGATGTAGTTTTACCTCTGTTTGAAGGGTGTAATTTGAAAAAAAGTTTAAATAGTGGATTCATTTTAGTCAATGTATGGGTTGTTTAAGGTGGGAGTACTGCAATACAATTGTTGTTTATGAGAGACATGTAACTAGACATTCAAAGATATATTCTTTTTGAGTTTATTTACATAATAAAGTTAAAGTGATATAGATATTATCGATAAATTGTGTTGGAGTTTTTGCATCAATATTTCAAATCACGCTCATCCTCAAGATAATAGAGAGTTGGAGGAGAAGATATGATTTGTTGTAGACTTGAGCTAGCTAAAAGGGGTGGAGAAGAGGGGGCGAAAAGTAGCGCTGGTTTGAAAACTAAGGAGAAGACGCAAAGCATTTCTTCTCCTTCAGCTCTCTATTACACTGATGATCAATCAAAAAATATGGTCCGAAACATTGATGCAAAAACTACAACACAATCAAATATAGAAACAATATTTATCAACAATATGAATTGTGAAAATTTGATATCATTAATAGATATTTGTACTTCTGTTTACCATATCTTCGAAATTGTTTAAAATCATTAAATTGATGAGATAATTTGAATAAGGTAAAAAAGCAGAGAATAAGTTCTTTCCTACCTACGCTACAAACCCTATCACCATGTCAAACACTAGAAGTAAACATATTCTAAACATCAAAAGTTCAAAGACGAAGACGAAGCTCACAACAAAAGGTGAGAACCAGAGGCTCAAAGCATGAAGGATAACAAAGAAATCGAGAATTTCTGGCAAACTGTATATAGCCAAAATTGTATTTACACGGAAATTTTTATTAATTAGTTGAAATGAACAATTGATTAGCACCAGTGTTAATCTAAATAATCAAATTTAATCGATTGATGTTTATTATCCCTTTCTCCTCTGCCCCCTTTTTTTTCTTCTGAGAAGAGCTTTAATCACTAAACATCGAAATTGAAATAGAATTCTGGGTGTAAACGGGACTATAAATTACCTGGTACAGGAATCTCGACTGCAAATTCGGTGAAACAGAAAACAGAAAGCATGATGGAGAATCCCGCGAGACCATAGGAGAGAACAATGGCAGGGCCTGTGTCGTTGTGGGCTTCCTGTCCAGTGAGCACAAAAATCCCTGTTCCGATGACGGCGCCGAATCCAAACCAGGTTAAATCCCACCAATCGAGCGTCCTCCTCATCTCATTCTCACTCCTCTTTCTGATCTCTCCCACCTCTTTCCTCTCGTCTGCCCTCGAAAGCGCACGGTCTTTGAAGCGTCGGGGCGTTCGCCAAAGAGCTTTTCCATAATTCGTCCAGCTCTTGAACGACTCTCCCGGCAGAAAATATTTCTTTACGCCATCCCCTGTCTCTGTTCCTTCAGTCAGACCACCATCTAAAAGAGGAAAAATCTCAGTCTTCACCTCTCCCTTAGGCATCTCTATTATATAATTTTAACTGATTGATTATAACGCAAGTAATATTTCAGTTAAAGAACCCAACAAGGCGTTATCAGACGCATTCGCGATTTGTTAATCAACCCAAACTTTCCCTCAAAGCAAAGAGGTCCCTGCAAGGCATTAAGCACTACGAGGAAGGTGAACAGATCTGCAAATCCCTTGATTCCCTACCTGCAAAACCCTAGGTTTCCTCCCGCTAAAGTTAGGAAACATTCCTTCCAACTATACCAAAAAAAAATAGAAGTAAAATTTTAATGGTTTTGACTTATTTTGTACGAGTTATTATACAATTTAAATGACTAGGTTCAATGAATTTTTAAACATCTTTAAATGACTAGGTTCAATGAACTTTTAAACATCTCTCATATCGGTTGCCTATCACTATTGACCGTCTATTTTATTACAAAAACAAACAAAATGATACTTTTCTAATAAATATAGAGAACATAAAATAATAATAAAATTATTTTATGATAAAGAGAAGTGATAATTAGTCGATAGGTTATATTATGCGTAGAAAACATTTCTTTGTTAGATAATATGTAGAAAGTGGAAAATAATAAAGTATGTAAGCATGAATCATGGGTTACATATGTTTTGACTATTTTTTATATTGCCTAAAATATGCTCGTGCTGAAGTGTGAGCTTACTTTAACCTATATAAAGCGTGAGAATGTTTTAACTTTTCCAAAGCACGAGCACATTATGTCTTTTATGGACACATATAACTATAAACCTAACACCCTCAATCTGAAATGTTACACCCTCAACCCTATACCCTCAACCATGAATATTGTCCCTCAATCCTAAACTTTGTACCCTCAACCCTGTACCTTATACCCTCAACCCTAAACCCTATACCCAATAACTTTAACCCTGAACCCTATACCATCAACCCTATACCGTATACCCTCAAGCCTACACCCTCAACCTTATACCCTCCACTATAAACGATATACCCTAAACCTTATACCTTGTATCCTCAACTATAAACCCTATACCCTTGACCCTATGTACTGAATACCTTCAACCCTAAACCCTATATCCTCAAACCTATACCCTAAACCCTAAACCATATTCCCTAAATCCTATACCTTATACCATCAACCATAAACTCTATATCATATACCTTATACCCACTACCTTCAACCCTAAACCACAGACCTTTAACCCTATACCCTATACCCTCAACCCTATACCTTATATCCTCAACCATAAACCTAATACCCTCGACCCTATACCTAATATCCTCAACCCTAAACCATATACACTCAACCCTATACCCTCAATCCTAAACACTAAACCCTAAACCCTAAACCCTCAATCCTCAACCATAAACCCTATACCTTATACCCTCAATTGTAAACCTTGCACCATGTACCTTATATCCAATACCCTCAACCCTAAAGCCTGAACCCTATACCCTCAACCCTAAATAATTTATAACCCTCAACCATGTTATAATTTGAGAAATAACATGTTGATAAACCTCCAATCATAGGCCTAAAGCTTATAAACAGAAACCTCAACCCTAAATTGCATACCCTAAACCCAAAACCCTATACCTTATACCCTCAACCCTAAATCCTATACCAAGTATACCCTCGACCCTAAACTCTAAACCCTATACCAGGTATACCCTCAACCCTAAACCCACCTTATACCTCTACTATAAACCCTATATCCTCAACCTTATACCTTTTACCCTCAATCATAAACCCTACCCTTGACCCTATGTACCCAATACCCTCAACCATATACCCTATACCCTCAACCCTATACCCTCAACCCTAAACCATATACCCTCAACCCTAAAACCTATACCTTATACCCTCAACCATAAACCCAATACCCTACACCCTCAACCCTATACCTTATAACCTCAACTTGGAAGTGCCACTTTAAGAGGACAAGGAACTCCTATTCCACTCATAGATGTGGGTGAATGAGAAGGATCCACAATTCATTGTTAAAATTGGAAGTAAAATGTTTGATATCTACTAATTTTCTAAGAGATTGAACCTATAGGAAAAACTGCACCCACAATGACAATTCATCGAATGAGTGAGCTAAGGGTAAAATATTTAGATAGGTAGATAATTTAGGTGAATAGAAGTATCAAATAGTAGAGATAATTTTGAAATATTATATATTTTCTTGTTTTAAAATAATTTATCAACATGTTATTTCTCAATTTAGAGCATTTATATTGATGGTGTTCTTACCTAAGGAGGTAAGATCAGTTATAATAACCACTCATTTCAAAACAATCATTATGAATACCCAAAAAAAAAAGATGGAATAAATATTATTAAAGGGAATCATGATTTAGTCACCTCACTAATGAGGGAAACCCTACACTATTGCACACAATATTTGATTGATCTCATTACAAGGATAGCATTACCAAATGGGTCAATAGATATAGAAGATGAATCTTAGAGAATAATGAAATCAAATGAAAGATTTAGGAATTGATTCAAAAGGGGCACATTTGACCAAGTTCCTCACCATGTGAAAACTTAATATTTCTAAGAAGGATAGAAATTGATTCCTCTACATTGACATATGAGTTTTGAACACAATCACTATAATGAACAGGTATCCAACTCCTTACATTGATGGCCTCTTAGATCAACTTAAGGGGGTTAATTATTTCACTACATATTGGGTACCACCAGGTTACTATTGATTCATTAGATGTGTGAAATAATACCTTCAAATCCAAATGGATTTTTCAAATGGCTAGCCTTGATCTTTGGCTTAGCCAATACACTTGCCACCTTCATGCATGTGATGAATGATGTACTTAGGCCTCTCATTATTTTATTTGTTAATTTTTCTATTTAGATAGAATACTCATATTAATCAATACATAGGAGGAACATCTACATCATGTTCAATAGATACTTTCAACTCTACAACAACATGAGCTCTATGATAATAGTTAAATAGAAAAGTATTTCTTTAGTATGGAAAGGATTTAGTACCTTAGATTAATTATGAACAAAGATTATGTTATGTGGACCTTAAAAATATAGAGGTAATTAGATATTAACCGTCTCATAAACATATCATAGAACATTATAGACTTTTAGGATCATCCAACTTTTACTACTCTTTTTGTAACAAGGATTATCACACTTGGCATGACCTATGAACCAATTATTCAGGTGAGATTAAAATAAAAATTCCCTTCATTAGAGAGACAAAAACAAACATTCATACAATTGAAGTAGAGACTTTATTTAAGACCTACACTAGTTCAAGTATTGATTTGAAATAGTCATTTAAAATTGAGGTTGATGCCTCTAAATATGGACTTGGAGTAGTTTTAACTCAATGTAGTCATCTAATTTCCTAACATGTAGTGAGATTTTATCTAATTCTATGTATAGACACCCCATGTATAACAAGGAGTTATATGTGTTTTTCAAGCCTACAAATAACATGGAATTACTATATCTTAGCGAAAGACATTGTTATTAACATAGACCATAAGCTTCTTAAATTTATATAAATATAAAAAGATTTATATAATGATCAACATCAAAGGTGGTCTAGTTACCTCAAATATTTTCATATCAACATTCGTCATAAGAAGGAATCTACAAATAAAGTTGCAAACTAGTTGCCCATTGGCTTCCAATGAATAACCTTGATAACTATGTTGGACTCTTGTGAACACTACACAAAATATTAACCTCAATTGTATTCAACATTAATCCTATTTGTTGATATCTATCCACCAAAAACTCAAATGATAGATATGCCCTTTATTATTGTACGTAATATAATATTCTCTATCACATAAATATACACCCTCAAACTTATACCCTCCATTGTGAACCCTATAGCCTTGACCCTATACCTAATACCCCCAACCCAAAACTCTATACCCTATACACTCAACCCTATACCCTCAACCCTGAACACCATCCCTCAACCCTAGGCCGTAAAGCTATATGCAAAACCATCAACCATAATCTCCATACCCTCAACTCTAAAGCCTAAACCTTATACGCTCAATTCTATACCCTATACCCTAACCCTTAAACCTTATACCCTTGAATCTATGCCAAATACCCTCATCTCTATACCCTAAACCCTATACCTGATATCCTCAACCATAAACCCATACCCTCAATGTTAAACCCTACACTATCAACCCTATACCTTATACCTCCACCATAAAACCCTATACCATCGACCCTATACCCAATACCCTAAACCCTGTACCCTATACACTCAATCCTATACCCTAAAGTCTTAAAAATATCCCTCAACCCTAGACCCTAAATCCTATAGCTGAAACCTAAGCCCTAAACCCTATACCCTCAGCCCTAAACTCTATACCCTCAACCCTAAACCTTATACACTCAATCCTAAAATTTATACCCTAAATTAAAAATGAAATAGGTAATTTCCTAGAGAGAAGAGAGAGAGAGAGAGAGAGAGAGAGAGAGAGAGAGAGAGAGAGAGAAGAACAGAGAGAGGGGTAAAGAGGGAGGGAGAGGTAGAAAGGGAGATACCTAAGGAGGGTAGAGATATAGAATAGAGGGATAGAGAGAGGGAAGGATTAATAGAGAGTCGGAGAGAGAGAGAGAATGTATTCAATGCAAAACATAATGCGGGTGTGTTATAACACACTTGTGTTATGTGATTTGACATAACAAAATCATGTTATAGTATGCTCACATTATGTTTTTCTTTAGAAATTTTCAAGTCTTTGGCTTGTATTTTCCTTGGGCTTCCCACCCAAAGGTTTGGAGTGGCTTTTCGACATCAAAATACATGTTTGTGTAGATAGTAAAAAATTTGACATAATCTCGAACATGCTCCCAGTTAGGTTTCCATGTGTTTCAATGTCAAGTCCAAAAAATGCCATGATAGTGTTAAGCTCTCTCCTAGTTTTTTAACCATGTAATTTATTTCATGTTTTGAGTATATCAAGGTTTTCATCTATAATTTATTTTGTTAGTGTATCCATTTTTTTTGTCAAAAACCAATGTGGTAATTTCTTATTGTAATTTTAACCATTCATCAAAATTTAAAATAAATTACATTTTTAGAAACTAGACTCCATTCTACACATATTCAAAAAAATATTTTATTTTTTATTAGTTTTCATAAAATTTAAGGGGAAGCATGCTCAATTTTTTATTTTTCAAGATGTGTCCTCTTTGAAAATTAGTAAAAACTCATATATTCATTAGAAATTATCAAAAAAATTGAACATAAATGACATGGTGTTAGATAATTTCTCACCTAAGATATTTTTAAAATACTAGAAAAGTTAATGTTTTAAGGGGGCCGCACCAGATGCTATGTTATGATTTTTGAATAAAACATGACCACTTTGTGTGGCCTCTCTTTTTGAACCCTTTATTCTTTTTTAAAAATTAAAAAAAATACTAGTATAAAAAGTAGATTCGAAGCACTACAATACTTGTTTTTGTTGCATCTTCAAATTATGATTGTAACTATCTTCAATTTCTCATCATAGGTTAGTCTTTTTTTATTTTAGGAAAAAAGTGGCCATATAAGGACCCTTTTTGGTCCCCCATCTTTATGCACTTACACAAGTAGTATATATTTTATTTGCCACCAAGGACACTATAATGTACATGGACTTGCAATGCGGGGTAGAAGATAGTCATATGGACACCTATAGTCCAAGAACAGAAACCAAACTATTAATATGACATTTGGATCATTTCACACAACAAAATGAATGAAATGATGTAAAAGATGACAAATTATTTCACTCACAAAGAATGCAAACCAATGATAGTGGAAATTAGGATGGTATGGAAACTAGATCCTTGATTCAACCCTAAAATTTAGAACATCATTTGAAGAATGCAAAAAGCAATTGAGATTGTAGGGAAATAAAAGACTACATTCCAAATTATAGCAGTCTAAGAAGAAGGAAATCTCCTAAGGGAGAAGTCACAAATACAATGAAAATAACACTTGGAATAAAGTATTGAATCCATTGGTGTTTTAATTAAACCAAGATGATCTCATAATTACCTATGAATTTTCCAAATACAATGGTTAGTAATTAGAAGGGATTGGCCAACTTGACAAGTGAAAGTCTTTGAGACTTTCCCTCTACACTTTGGCTGCTGCAAAACCCAGGAGGGTGATCCCAAATAATTTCCTCAAGTTCTCTTGTGCCATTTACTCTTGAACATTATAATAATAGATATATTTTTTAGATTTGTTGTTCAATAGATGAAATACCTAAAAGACCTAGAAGATCTTATAACATTTACCAATTTACAACATGAGAATATGATTGAAACTCAACTTAAGACATACATTCAAATGTAAGTAAGGATTTAAATGATTTTTTATATCATTCCTATGAATGGCCAAAGAATTGCAACATCAATACAACTTATGGACTAGTGCTTTATCTCAAGGCATGGAGTATTAAATCATTCAATTAAAATCATAGAACAACACTTGACCTCTCACTACAAAGCTATTAAATGATGCCTTATAGCACCTAAATTGGAATTATTGACCAAAATTACTTAGTTATCCATCCATACACTCACATAAATATTCATCCATGTCAATGTAAATTAACTTATTCTTTGAACAAGAGCATCAACACTAAACAAACATTCAATTGAAAAAAATGAAGATGAATAGAAAGATTCTTGATCCATTTTATTCATAATTCATATGAGGTATACAATTGGAGAACAAAGGCAAAGAAATATGTAATTTGCATTTATATGTAATAGTACTGGTATAGCTTGCTGAAATCAAAGACTCAAACTCCAAAACCTAGAAATAACTTAGACAAAATGTATCTATGTTCTTAATTACATCTGCTTCTCAAAATTCATTCAACAACAACCTCGTCAATGGCCTTGAATTCCCTTTTATAAAAAAAAGGAGAAAACAAGCTTCAAGCCAATTGACACTTGTCACATTTACATTTGACAATTACAATTCATACCAAAATATAGTTATATTTGCAAACCGTGAGGGAGAATATCCTAGATGAGACAAAAGTTATTTTCATTTAATACTGAAGACACTTCCCACCTTCCAAAAGGAACCCTAGTCAATGAAGATATTATTTCCATGAGCAACAATGCTTTTTCCACATGCTCCAAAAATTGTATGACTCAAAGCATGAAAACAGGAAAGGAAAAGGGAAAGCATTTCCACATCAACAGATCCTTATGTCATTAACTTTGAATTAAGGAGGAAACAATATTTAAACACTGACATAACTAATGCTTAATTTGTACTCTTTCCAAGCCATGCATTGTATTCCTCTTTAGTAAACCAGTCTTATTGAAAACCACTACTTGTTGGAGACACCAAGATCAAAATTCATCACCACCCTACCACTAAGAAATAACTCACAAGTCTGGGATGTCAACATACTTCCTTGTCCAAATTTCAAAGTGGACATCAGATGGCCACACATATGGAATGAATTCATCCAGAATTTTCCTATAACAGCCATACTTGATAACTGTCTAAGTTGCTTCTTTTTCAAAATTCTCAAGAAAGGCATCTATGAAAGACAACGTATCCATGTTGTCTTTTAACATATCAATGTCTAATATTTCACAAATCAATGCAGCTAAGGTGGCAACTTAACTATTTATTTGATATTTCAATTATTGAAGGGGCTCGACTCCAATAGTGTCATTCAAAATCTTAGGTATCAAGCCAAAATCACTGTCATCAAGCTTTTTCATAATCTCCCTTATCTTCTTCTCCATGTGATCCATTAGCACTTGGCATTCCACAATCCCCTTCATAATCTTGTGGGTTGGAGCGATTTGTGGGGGCTTTTTTTCATCATGGGTTGACCCAATAACCATGCTCCTCGATGCTTCCAACCTAGGGATCCATTTATTCATCAATGGGACAACAATTTCCCTATCCCTATCAAATATCCTTATTGCATCAAACATAGTTGAATAGGTATAATGGGCACTAAGAGTCTTCCTCTCAATCTTTTTATTCAGGTGCTCCAGCACCACAGTTACAACCTTCATGTTATTCCCATACACTATCTTGTCTACATGGTCAAGGAATTCATCATACACCTAGAGTTGCTCAATCAACTCCTTTCTACTAGCTCTCTTCCTTTTTTGAGGTGGAGATAATGTGCTTGGAGTTAGATGTGCAATGGGCACATCATCAAGATAATACAATACTAGCTCCATGGAAGTGGAAGGAGGAGGTGGATAATGAATTGGAAAAGATGGTGGCTGATCCTAAGGAGATGTAACTATAGGAGGGATACTTCTTTTTAATGGTCCTTTTGTTGGAACTACCTACAACATCTCGTTCAATAAGGATATGTGCAGGATCATGATGGGCCAAAAAGTGGCGATATGATGGGTATGTGGCTGACAACTTTTTTTTTACCCAAAATTAATAAAATAAAAAAGGGTTTTTAAAGGAGATTCTCAGCTTTCCACCAATTCACTAAATTATGCATTATACTTTCAGTGTATCACATTTTTTTAATCACATACATAATTATTATTCATGAAGTTTTCGAAGACACAAGTTTTTATATTTTTCAAATTTGTAATAAAAATTCATAATTAATTATTTACTTGGAAAAAATTACAAAAAATATGCATCATAGACGTACATGAGTCCACTACACATATCCAAAACCTATAAACATTATCATTCTATTGTTATTAGGTATTTGATAGATAACTCCACTTTTTATTATTTTTTCCCTTTGAAATTCTAAGTACTTTTATTGCATTGAAATTTCAAATTTTCACCAAATATATTTTGTTTTTTTAAATAAACCTAGTAGTTTAGAAACTAGATTCAATTTTCTATAGATTCTATTCTTACATATTTTTGAAACAATATAGATAACTTATTCAAATTTTTATGTCAAGATTCCTAACTCTGATTTTTCTGAATTTTTTTGCCACTTAAGGGCCTGTTTTTTCCATGATGATCCTACACATACCCATAATGCTACTTCTAATTGCAACTCTAAAATTTGTTGCTACCCCTTATTGAATTCAACTGCAAGATCATTATACTTCTTATTGATTTGATCCCTATCCTTTGTTAAGGATTCAATAGTGGCTTTGGGAAATTGAGCAACATTCATGGATAATGTTGATTCATTAGTCATTGAGGTATCTGATACTCTCTTAATGATGATTCCTCCTCTAAGGTCATCTATTGGCTCTACTACTTCTATCTTACTTGTATTTGGAGCCAATTTTCCCAAATAGCCAAGGTGCCCCATTATTGACTAAATGTTGATCCTTGAAATTCCATTGTAGCCTCTTTTTCATTTGCAAGAATAGGGGTGTTGTGCCTTCGAATGGTATCAAATGCTACAGTTGATTCCATATCCCATTCAGGTAACAATAGTACACCACTTTCCCTTACCAATTTCCTTCCTTTTGTAGGTGTTATATCTTTGTATTTTTCTTTCATTGCTTTGAGAAAATTTCTCTTTATTACCTCCCTTGGAAACTTAGGAATTTTAATCATTTATGTCTTGATCAATCCATAATCCTCCACACAAACTCGTGAAACACATCTGACTTAACAAATGCATCATCATTTGTGAATTCATTACATGCATTTTCCCTTACATCATCTGCATTATTTGTTCCTAATAAATCTTCCTTACCCAATCTTATCCTTTGAATTTGAAAATCTGATCCTCTTGGGGGTGAAGTCACTCATTGCATCATATCCTCTATGGTGATAATAATCTCATCATCAGAGTCCATGGGATAATCTACAAGTCCTGGTGATGAAGCACTCCCTAATTGCTCAACCCTTCTTCTCTTCAAATTTGATTCCATTGGAGGTGAATCCAACTCAATTATTTCTAGGACAAAAGATGATGGGGGTGGGGATGGTGTCATTTGGTGAATTAGAGAAGAAGCCCTCAACCCCTCAGATTGAGCAAGTGTTGGAAGATTTTTATCCTTCCTTACAATTCACTTATTCCTTGCAAAAATGTATTTCTTGGAGGGTGGTTGGTATGTTGCTCTTTCTTCCAACATAGGAGCTTTTCCCTTATCTTGTACCTCCCTCTCTTCCTTCAACTTTCCTATCACTTTTTCAAAATTCTACTAAATAGTCTCAACTTTCAAAATTGGATCATTGATATTAGGGAATGTCCACTTAAAAGTGGGATCCCTTTCGAGTTTCACATTATCCAATTTTAAAAAGTCCAACCATTTAGCCTTTCTATCCTCCTAAAGTTGGAAATAAAAAATGTTCCTAATCACATCTTTAGGAAAAAAGAAGTTACGCCAATACTACCCACCCTTGATCCTATCTAGTAACCACACAATGAAAACCTTTGTATCATAATTCCTTATTCTGCTACACTTCATCCCTAGAGGTATAATCTTTGTAATAATATTTCTCCATCCATCCTTAACCATTATAAAATTAGAAAACATTGTGTAGGCTAGGAATAAAGTTACCTTCTTCTTATTCAGCAAATAGCTATCCTCCACATTTCCTAGCTACCACATGACCTCAAGGAAACCTAATATCAAGGGTGCATCCCTTGGAAAAATTTGAAGTGTAACATTTGTACCATACGTCCTAAAGATAGTACAATCAATATATGGAATGATAACCCCCTAATTAAGTGCAATGCCTATCTCAGGCCTTCTTTCCTTGGGTCTCAAAAAGTCACGTAACTTTGCTGGAATCCGTAGTAGATCAACCAATAAAAAACTTTTTAACCTTGAGCTAACTACATTAGAGAATACCAGAAAACTAGAATCTAGATCATCCTTGTCCAAAATAGAAGTCGATGCTTGAACAAGGAGATCATCACCATTATCATATTTCCTATCCAATTTCATATCCTTCCCAAAAATATTAGCTCCTTTATATAAGAATATGTGAAGGATCAAGGAATACCACCAACACCTCACACCAACCTTCCCTTCTTTTATGGTCACCAACACCTTATGAATCTCATTAGATAAGTATGTATCAAAGTCATATAATTTGTTAACCATATGTAACATGTTGAATATTTGTAGCCAGATACATATATGCCACTAGGATGCATTCAAGAGGATTCAACCCCAAAATCTGGCATAGACTGAAGAATTTCCTTTGAAAATATAATTCAAACTTATTGACAAAGAAATGATCGGTGTCATAGGGGTAAATTTTAATCTTGGCTCCTTTTGGACCCCTTCCCATAAAATTTGACAAGTGTGAAACCTTGAAAGTCACCCTCACTTTTTCATATTCTTTCTTAAGGACTTTTATGTTAATTGGCTCCTTCTTGTCAGTAGTATCCAAATTAAATGCATCACTTATCCCTACCTCAGTTAGGTTTATCATCCCAACTCCATAATGTGTTCTCACCACATGAGAAATAGGATCATACCTATCTGCAATGGATTTTAATAGGTTGAAATCTAGGAAAACATTGGGGACAACAAGCTTTCCCATGACAAGTATCCATGGGTTACAAATATGGATTCTTGATTTACTATTTCCAAACTAATATGTGAAAAGATTCCAGCCACTAATTGGCAATGTAGCATCTTTAACTTCAAAATATATGTCTTGATTTCCTAGCCCATGGAATAGAGGTTTACCCTTATTCTTATGATCAGTAGAAATAAGTAGTTGAAATGCCAAGTCTTCAACCAAGGGTTTCCTTGTAGGTTTGGAAGTAGAACTAGAAGATTGAGCATTCAAGGGTTCCATTTAGAATATAATTAGTGCAAACTAGGGTTTAGCAGGCTAAACTAGGTCGTAAGGTCAACACAAGGAATTAACACAACTCGAAGCAATTAAGTGCAATTTGACAAACATCAAACCTTTAAAGATTCCCTAGTATTCTACTCAAATCATAGAATTGGGAATTTGTATGAAAATTATATGGAAATGAGTATAGGAAGTATGATTTTGACTTACTGGTTGGCTGATGTTGAAAACCCTAACTGTAGACTTCAAGAGCTTTGAAAATATGCTACAACATGTTTCTAGATGCTTTAAAGTGCCTTAATTATTTTTACATTTCCTTTTAACTCCCTTGTTTTATAGAAAAAAAAATTCATTCAATTTACCTTTTTGTGTCATATCCACTATTACCGCCGGGCCACGCAAAATCCAGGAATAACTCCATCTACTCCTATGATTTAATTTTGTTAAATACTGACCGGCCGATCTCCATCTAGCTTGATCACTGAATGGCTTAGGATTTTCAGTTCAACAAAAGCTTCTGGCAAACTCTACTTTGTACCTTACCACTATACTCCAAATCAATTCAGATAAAGCTCTAAGTGGAAAGTTCCATTCCTCACGGTCACGTGGCCTCCACCACACTACAATCCTTAAGGACCTCCATTATTTATCACTTCCGCCATCTGCGATGTTCCTAAAGAGGATCGATCAATGGTCATGAGCCAGTGGGTACGGTCCAAAATGGCCGTGATAATTCTAGTCATGTGGAGCAATTTCTTTTAAATCATCGCTCGCTACTCCTACGTGGCTTAACCTTCATATCGTTGGCCGAACCCGAGATTGGGGCAAAATCTCACCTTCTTTAAATAACTATGTAAAGTTCCATTTTATTAGTCTCCCTTAAGATTCCATAAAATATTGAAAAAAGAAAAAATTACATGCCCCTAAAATGTCCTCCTCACTGCCGAGGATCATGCCGGTATAACCCCCACGCTTCCTACACTCAGATTTGAAAGTCCCAGAGGGTCCTACAATTTCACAGCAGGCAAATGTTGGTGATTTGATCTTCTATGATGGATCAAGATCATTGATCATTTAATCATCACCGCTTGTAAATAATAGTAGTCCCACCAATGGGTGAAGGCTGTCAGTGTCTACTAATTCAAGCGCTCTTTAGTGATTATTTCATTCCTCAGTGGAGCTGGAAGGCAAGTAATTAATGAATACAAGTGGTCACTACATCAATTAAGGACTTAAAGGTTTTAAAATGCACATGCATTAAAAGGTAACTTAAAAAGGGGCCATCGGCTAGGTTAATGGGGTAAATGACTTAGACTTTCACAAATCAAAACTTAGGATATATCCTAAAACATTTTAACATTTTGAGACCCACACTGCCGTATTATTCAAAAATATTTCGGGGAAGAGGGTGTAACAACCAATAAAGAGCTAAAACCATAAATACGCTTTCTTTACTAGGTGATTGGATTGATCTGCTTCATGATTCCATCTAGAAATGGGAAGATAGTCAACAATAGGACGGAAATCAAACATTCCTCTCGGGGAATGTATGGTAATATATATCTTTCAAGGGTTTCATACATATAAAAAACCTTAAAATGATGGAATTCAAAACCCCAACCCAAAGGACAATAAATAAAACTCTACAACTAACCAAATATGGATTGAAAATTAGTGGAACACAAAAAAAATTGAGGGGTTCCACCAGAAACAAGCGTAATGACTAGTTCTTTTGTGATGATAACTATGGTGACAACCCTAAGGTTTTTGCATGAATAATGCATAGTCGTGAGTTGTAGGCCTTATGATAAAGTAGTGAGAAAGACGAGATCATGGATAATATATGGTCCTATCATTAAACATAAGAGGAAATCATCATCAAAGGTAGATAATGATGAGTGTGTGATAAAATTTTAGATGAAAATGAATCCTTGGAAAATGACAATGACAAATTTAACAATAGACAATTGAATTCATAAATGGTATGGAATAGTTATTATGTTATCAAAGGGAATATCTAAATATATCAAAGATAGTAGTTCCATGTGAGAGATTTATATGGATATAAGATGACTCTAGATACATATATGGAAGGCTTATTGGAGTTATGGAATAGAAAAGTTTGTAAAAAGGTATGATAGTCCTTCAAGACATGAGGGAAATGGTCGTAGTATAAGATCGCAAGTTGATTACACAATTGCTAGACAATGATTGGAAGAAATGAAGAATATTTTACTATAGAAGATACTATTTTGAAGATAGTGACCTTATCATTTAAGAAGAAAATAACCACGGAGACATGAGGAAGTTTTTAAATACCTCCTAAAATTCTAGTGAAAGGATGACATTTCAAGTGGGTAATGATAGTAGAAAATTCTCAAACATGAAGATGATAATGGCATGAAGAAGAAGAGGACAATTATTTGAGATCTAATGAGAAATAAATAGGTTCTAGTACCAATTGTTAGGAAATTCAATCTCTATCCAAATATGACTTAAATGAATGAGATACAAGGCTTAGAATACAACAACATGAAATTATGAAACTTATATGCAAATATAAAAATTAATTTTCCTTAATATGGAATTACCATAATTAGATCCATCTTCTTTATGATGCTAAAAATCAGTCAACATAACATTCTTATTAAATGCTACCTTATGTGAAATTACAATAGAAATATATAAAGAATAACATCACCATAATATAGAAAAAAGTGAGGCACAAATTGACAATACAAGAGCATGACATAACATAGGATTTACGTGGAGAAACCATTGCAATAAAAAAACCCACCAAGAAGAGAGTCCAAGTATGAATTATCTTCAAAAAAATTGTATTACAATACAATCACTTTCATTCTCATCTTTCCCTCAACCATGGAAGAACTTTTGCACCTTTAAATAGCCTCCTTATGCCTCAACATTCCCTTGTTCATGTAACATTGAAATTGTGCATCCAATTGTTGCTCATATTTTCTATTTCCAAGAGGCTAAATTTATAGACTTGTGAAAGCATCTAATGCACCAAATATGACACCCAAAGATTGAATTTCATTCCAAATTTCCCCAACCCATGTAATACCTCCTCAAAATGTTAAAATACTAGTTTTGGATCCAATAATTTCCATCCAAATTGGGCACCCAAATTTGGGAGATAAACATTACATTAAATACAATAAATTATGGAATACCAAGGGACGCCTATTGCTTCAATCCAAGCTCCCACTTGGAGAATCCCAAAAATCACTCATTTTTCATTTTCTTGTCTTTTATTATCTTATTCTAGGCATCCACATGTGGGGAAAACACTTAAATATTTATTTCCACAAGTCGCCTTTATTGCTACTAGTGGAACCCATCACCCCTTATAAATGTAATACAAAAAATGGTGAGAAAAGATATTACAAAAATGTTTTCCCAATACACCCTATGTTCCTGGAGACACTTTCTAAGGATGTTGGAACCATAACATAGGATTTACAAGGTGGATGGCACCTTAATCCTAACATTCTTCCACTTGACATTAAAATTGTAAATACACCCATAGGAATTACAAATAAGGAGAAAACATCCATTAGCCAAACATGTAGCATTTGAATCTTCACCATGATTTTATGCTCCAACAAGATACCTACAAAAGAAAATATGATAACCTCCATCAAGAAAAAACACCTCACATCCTCCAACATGCCTCCTATGGAAGAAAAAACGAGCATGCCAAGGTGAAACATATCAACTATCACTAAAGCCTGCACCAATCTTTACATGAACACAAGCATCAAATTCAAATGATAACAAAGGCTTTGAGTATCTATCTTACTCATAACAACTAGAATAACAACCATAAAAAATTATAACTCATCCAAGCTAACCATACCTCAAATATTAGTATACAAATCACAGATAATTTAACTTTGCATACTTTGTTATAAATTTTATGTTAGATAAAACTTTCTATACTTTGATATATATTTTATGCTATAAATGCAATCATCTAGGTCACACTGCAAGTTTTTGTGATACACAAGTCATAAATGATGTTTTTGGATTCTCAAGAAGATATAGTTCATTTACTCCCCATATTGATTACAAGGTCACATTCTATAGATGCATTAAGGTTGGACATAAAGCACAGTATTCTAGAAGTAATTTAATGGAACCTTTTAATCATCATAAGAAGAAAAGAACTATGAAAGTTTGGAGAAGAAAACAAGAGAAAGAGAAAGAAGAACCTAAGCTTGTGCATGTTTCACAAGAGACGTCCATAACTGCATAAAGAATAGCATGAGTTGAGGGGGAGTTTATTTTTCATGTATCATAAAAACCCCATAGACAACAATAAATAGATTTCATCAAGAAGAAAATTAAGTAAATATTAGTACATCATGAAGGCAATTAAGTTTGTAGGTTCCATGGTTAGCTAGATTTGGTTTGCAAATGTCAAGAACAGTGATAAAAATACAGTGTTATGCATCAGTTGCTTTGTTCGTGATTGTTGGTGAACTTTCTCATCTTGCTCATGATTTCATAGTGTTGAAGATTGTTGGTTTCAAAGATTTTTTTGTTAGTCCTATCAAAGATACTTGGTTTTTCATTGATCTTAAAATTTTTTCCCTCAAAGACTTTCTTGCATAATTTCCAATTGTTTGGTTGTCATGTTTCAAGTGTTGGTGGTAATTCTTGTTTAATATTTTCAATGTTATATGGATTCTTGGACTATGATATGTTAGTGAGATAGTGATATTTGAAATTTTAGTCATTTTATGTTATGTAGTTGTTTCTTTAAAACATGGCGATCTTCATTCATAGTTTTCTTCAAAAAGGTTAGGCATACAGGGTCACAATGGTGTGGTATTCATGTTGACAGTGGCATCAATGCATGTTAGAGGTATGTTGTTTTGTAAGAGTAAAAATATTGGCTTGTTCAATGCTTGATAGTGGATAATGTATAGTGGAAGTAGCCTTGAATTTCTCTTCAGCTCAATGGCAGTGATAGTGGTATACATCATGGTGTGATGATAGTGCTCTTCGTGCTTGGGTTTTCTTGTGATAGTGGTATGGCTCTTGAATAGTAAGATGATGCTTAGAAAATTGAAAATTAATGTAGTAAATGCTTATACAATGATCTCCATCTCAATCTCATTATCTCTTGACTGATTGTTCATGCATAGTCTTGTTATTTCCTTAAGAATCTTATTGCAAATATATAATGATTGTCTACTATGCTAGTGTACTGCCAGTAGTCTAATGTGGTGACAAAGTACTTTGGATCCTCCTTTAAAATGTTATTTTTATGTCATGTTTGCAGTTATCAGTAATCAAGGACAATCTTGAGTCAATGGTACCAATTTCTTTATCATATTGTCAATGGACTCTTTGTTATGTAGATGTTTACAGTGTTTTCAATCTAGGTTGGTGATGGATAGTTTGATAGTGTTTTGATAGTGCTAATAATGTATATGCCATTGATGTTAGTTCACTTGTTCTTGCAAAGAACAATGGAGTATGTTGATGATTTTGATCTTGCAAAGCATAGTGGAGTATCTTGATGATTTTGCAAAATGAGATCTTTGTCCTTTTTGATGCACATTAATTCTTTTATTTTGTTGCCTAATGATCACTTGCATAATGACTATTATAATCATTGATAGTGGTATGTCATAGTGATATTTTACCCTGAGTATATTGTAGGGGAATTATGATAACAGTGCAATACAACATGATAATGCATAACGTTATTGACAACTTTAAGACAGTGGTTAGATAGCATGTGATCGCATTTTGTTTGTGTGCCATACCATTGATTAGTCATCCTAGTTATGCACAATGAGGTTTGATATATAGTACCTTTGTGTTTTGCAACACTGTGATATATCTAGACAGTGATAATAGTCAATGATGATGCTTCTCAAAAATCATAGTATAGTCACATGGCTACAAATTCATAGAGGTGTTGAATTTGTCTAGGGTTACTTCGTTGGTTGAAATATTGTGCTAAAAACCCTAATTTTTCTTCTTGTTATGAAGTTGTTTGTGAAAAGTTACCTTATATTCTATTTTATTGGTGACATGATATCACCAGTTAAAGAAAACATAAGTAATGACTTAAGTGGGTTTGTTCTCATGGTTAACTAACCCTTATAGAGTAACCAACTAAACAAGTTATGACCTTAACTTATATATTTTGAATCAAGATCGAGGGCTATGATTTAAAGTTTAAAGTGGTGGGAGTATGAGATCAAAGGATCATATTTAAACTTTCTTAACAATTATTTCTAGAAGCTTAAGCTTTGACGGGAAGTTTGACAGTTATTGCATTTACTTCTATGGTGTAACTATTTTTGTGAAGCATGATCAATGGTCACCATGAAGGCGCCAATATGAAGATCAACGTATTCGATTGAAATGTTGTTTGAATTCCAATGGTTAGGAGCTTTGTATTTAAGTTGATATAAATTTGGCTAATTTGGATGTATGGTTTTGATGTGAGAAAAGGTAGATATGAATAATAGTATTCAATGATTGTAGCTAAGAGCAGTGTTTTCTTTAGACAGATTGAAATGATCTAAATGTGGTCACAAGTGTTTGAAGTTTTTTTGGAAGAAATGTCAATGTGTGAAAGAGATCACAAGTGATTGGTGATCTATATGTGTATTGAAAGAGGATTAACAATTAGGGTGTGTGTTTCTAGATGTGAAGGTAGTTTTTAGAATTGTAATATTTGATTGATGAATTAGTGTTGATGTATGTGTTAATAAGGAAGATGGAGTTTTTGGTGATGCAAAGATAGAGTAGTGATTTTTCTAGAAACAAAGTAACCCTCTGAGCTTTTTTTATTTCTTCTTAAGTGGTGTATGTTTGGTAGTGAGGCATGTTGTGTAGCTAGTGAGGCTTTGCTAGTGAGGCATATTGCGTAGCAAATGAGGCTTTGCTAGTGAGGCATATTATGTAGCTAGTGAGGCTTTGTCAGTGAGGCATAGTGTGTAGCCAGTGAGGCTTTTCCAATGAGGCATAATATGTAACTAGTGATATTTTGGCCAGTGAGGCTTAATGAAACTTATTTTTAGAGTAGTTTTTCACCCTTTTATGGTTTTCCACTCATAAAACTTGTGTTATGTCTCCTCTTTGTGGTTTTTCATATTTTTCTTGATTGGTCATCTTTGTTCAAGTATTATGTTCTCATTTAGATATCATTGTAATTTCCTAAACATTTAATACCTATAATATTTGAAGTGTTTTCTATGGGTCTCTTTGTATAATACAAGTTAAGTATTGAAATTTCATTCCTTATTAGACCACTAATTCACCCCCCCTCTTAGTGGTCCTGTACTCCAATAGATAGAAGTAAAAGTGGACCACACCACTCCTTATCTAGGATCCAAATCTATAACACCATGCCATAAGATGATTCTATAAACAATAAACATCCACCGCAATTATTGTAAACACCAAGGTTAAATATTACCCATGTAAACACCATTAAATTTTTAAATGCATGATTCCTTTGATTTATTAAATTAGGGACAAAAAAATTCACCTAAACACAATTTGGAATATTCCACAAATACTTTAAAAACCAACAAACTCCCTTGTAACTTCTTTCACCTAAAGAATGTACACACCCAATACACTCAAACTATTCTACCATACACTACAACTTAAGAAACTGACTTTCAAAGTACCAAACCTTGAACATATTTGATTGAAGAAAGATACCAACACTATCAACATGCCTTCAAATCTGCAAGACCTAAAACCAAATTGTGGATAAATGTGGAGCAAAAACATTTCTCCTAGATACGTCTATAATACACTGTTCACACACTAGTGAACACAACTTATTCTACAAAAGATCCAGTGCACAAAATTTTGAGTACAACACCTCTAAAAACCTCTGATCGACATATCTAAAACAAAAACTTAGATCTTCAACCTAGAATAAATGTGGAGTAACACTAGAACACTACTTTTCAACTCAGAACACACTGCTACTCATTGTTTCCTCTTTTCATCAAATTTTCTCAAAATCACTTGGAAAACAAGAACCAAGAACACATCCTCATCATCTCCATCACTTCCTCAATCATAGCTAGAATATTATCAAAGCAACACTAGAGGTTGACACCAATAGCTTACTAATGACAACATAATGCAACTAATCAAAGCATCATCATGCAACAACATAGACAAGACATGCTCTTGCCACAATATTCTTCTCATACAGTTGACACCAATTTATAATACTTGCAACATGTATAATGGAGTCTAATATATAAAAATATAATTTGTTTCAAAATTTGATGAACGAGGAAAAATCTATACTAAAACTAGCACATGTTAGTTTTTGAAAAAAAATGAAGGCACTAACAAGAGAAGTTATGGATGAAAACCTTACATAATCAAAATGTTAGAAAAAATGATATATGGTTATATATGTAAGAGAGATCCTAAGGTCATCATAATTGTTTTATACTTGCATCGAAATATGTGTAAACCTAATGGTTAGCACAACCAAAAATGTGTGAAATTTGGTAACCCTATTAGAAAATCATGTCCTTGGCATGAAATGGTTAGCCAACCCTTTGGGTTGGATTCCCAAGGAAAAATATAACCCTTTGGGTTGGTATTTCCCAATTCAACCTATTTGGCACTCGCTAAATGAGATGCATCATTTGGTGAGCACCAAATTTGGCACTCACCAAATTTTGTGCTTTCCAAATTATATGCATTGACAAAGAACTAAATAAATTTCTTCTCTTTGTCTCTCTTCCACTTTGATAAGGCTTAGAGTTTATAGTTTATGATCAATGATAGATAGTTGATGTTTTACCTTTCACTCCCTCTTTTTCTCCTTCCCTATTAACCAATACTTACCCTATTCTCTCTCAACCCTCTCTAGGTCTCTCCCACCCTCTCTACCTTTCCTTCCCCCTTAGGGTTCAAGGGTTGAGGGTTGAGGGATTAGGGTCTAAGGTATAGGGTTGGTGGTTTAATATATAGGGTAGAGGGTTGATGATTGATGGTTGAGGGTTTTGGTTTGAGGGTTTAGGGTTGAGGGTTTAGGGTTTAGGGTTTAAAGTCTATTGTTGAGGGATTAGGGTTGAGGGTTTACAGTTTAGGGTTTAAAGTCTATGGTTGAGGGATTAGGGTTATAGGTCTAATGTATAGGGAATAGGGTTGAGGAATTGGTGTTGAGGGTTTAATGTATAGGGTAGAGGGCTGAGGGTTGATGGATTATGGTTTAAGGTATAGGGTTGAGGGATTAGGGTTGAGGTTTTAATGTATAGGGTAGAGGGTTGAGGTGTAAGGGTTGAGGGTTTAAAGGTTTAATGGTTGAAGG
>VDFB02001046.1:0-36171 GCA_007258455.2 Sequoia sempervirens | reverse complement strand
AAAGAACAAAACAAGACATAAACCAAACAACAAAGGAAATGAAAGAATAGAAAGAAAGAACAAACAAACAACAACAGAACCATTTACAAACATAAAAAAAATTATTTACAAACAAGAAACAAACAAATTATTTACATAAAGAACAACAAACTATTTACATGCAAAACAAAAAATTAGCAAGCTTTATGACTCAAAATAATACTTAAGAAACTGTCCATTGATAGGCAATGGAACAGGTTCTCTAGTTAAACTACTCAATCGGAAAGCATTTTCTCCTAGGATCTCAACAATTTGATAGGGACCCAACTAGAGCTTATCGAATTTGTGATGATTGCCCTTCTTTTCACTAGCTTTATCCCATAGCAGCACAAGGTTTGATATTCTGTAAACTTTGATTTTGGCTCTTTTGTCAAACCATTGTTTGACAATAGCCTGATGTCTAAAGAATTGTTGCAAGGCAACATCCATCTACTCTTCTAATTTCAACAAGGCAGCTAATCTTACTTCTAGCCTATCATCATTAGAATAAAAAATATGCATAAAATCAAGGATAGGTATTTGCAAGTGAATAAGGAACATAGGCTCTTGGCCATACACTAGCTTGAATGGTGAGGTCTTTAAAGTAGCCTTAATCCTAGTCCTATCTTCCCATAACGTGAATCTCAGCTGGGTATGCCAGTCCCTAGGGTTGTTCTCTAACAATTTTTTAATCACCCCTAAGAGATTCTTATTGGTTGATTCTGCAACTCCATTGCCTTGTGGGTAATAGTTTGAAGAATATTTCAAGACAATTTTGTGATCATAAACCCATGAAATCAACTTAGCAGAAGAAAAGGAAGAGCCATTATCACATACCAATGCAAAGGGTACTCCAAACCTAGTTGTGATGCATTCAGTGAGGAACTTGATCACTACCCCTATTTTGCTTTTCTTGCAAGGTATAGCCTCTGTCCATCTTGTGTAGTAATCAGTGGTGGTCAAAATAAATTTGTGTCTTGCTGAAGAATTTGGGTTAATTACCCCCAATAAAATCCAGTGCCCATTAGGAAAATGGCCTTACCTCGTAGACAAGTTGCAATGGCATGGCTGAATGGCATTCTTTTGATGAGGAAATATGACATGTGTGGCATGTTTTTACATGCTAGTGGGCATCTTTGAATACACACGGCCAGTAACAACCAAATCTGAGGATCTGATGTGCCAACGAGTCTACAAAACCATGACCTGTGCCATGTTTCCCATGGAATTCAGTAATCATGTGTTTAGCCTCTTGCTGATCAAGGCATCGTAGGTACACTCCCTCAAAATTCTTCCAGTATAGCAATCCTCCTTTGAGCATATAATGAGAGCTCTTCATTCTCAGTGCTCTCCTTTGAGTTGTGTTCATTCCCTCTAGACATCGATTATTGAGCATGAAATAGATGATATCAGCATACCAAGGGTCGTTGGAAAAGGACTGAGTTGTGTATTGCTGGAAAATAATGTTCTCACCAGCATTCGCCATTAATTTAGACAGGCCCATACCTCTGACAATTTTCATAGGGTGTATCTCTAGATCGAACTCTTGCAAAATGGCCATCCATTTCCCTCTTCTTTGTCCCAGCTCGCTTTGCATAAGTAGAGACTTTATAGCAGCATCAGGAACTACAATAATAATTTGACTTTGGAGGATGTAATGTCTGAACTTCTTGATGGCTCTGACTAGCGCAAAAGCTTTTTTTCAAGAGGAGGGTATTTGATTTCAGCATTCTTGAACAGAGAGCTCATGAATGCGATTGGCCTCTCCTCTCCTTCTCTTTGTTGAGTTAGGACAGCTACACAGGAATGTTTAGAGGAAAAAGAATAAATATAGAATGGCCTCAAGTAGTTAGGGCTGGTGAGGACTAGTGCTTCCGAAATGGATCGCTTGACCTATGAAAACGTGGCCTTTTCCTCATTACTCCACTCTATTTTGGTATCTTTCTTCATCATTTCATTCAGTGGTTTAACAATTTATGCAAAGCCTGTGATAAACTTTCTCACAAAGTTGATCTTTCCAAAGAAGGATCTCATCTCCTTCTTGCTTCCTGGCATGGCTATCTTCAGAATGGACTCAACTCAGTCTAGGTTGATTGATATTCCTCTTTTAGAGATTATGTGTCCCAAAAGCTTCCCTTCAGAAACCCTGAACACACACTTTTTAGGATTCAAGGAGACACCATACTGGATACACCTTTCAAGAACCTTGGCTAAGTCTGCAGCGTGGTTTAGTCTATCTTTGGAGAAAATTGTCAGGTCATCCATGTCGATGATGATTCATTTTCCAATCAGATCTTTGAATGCCACATCCATGGCACATTGAAAGATTGCTCCAGCATTTATCAAACCAAATGGCATCCTTCTATAAGCGAATGTTCCCCACTTAGTAGTGAAGGTTGTCTTCATTCTGTCTTCACAATTAAACATCACTGATTGTATCCAGAATAACCATCCAGGAATGATATCATCTGAGATCCATTAACAGTTTGCAAGACTTCGTCTGAAGAAGGGAGTGGGTAGTTGTCTTTTTCTGAAGCTTTGTTTAGATTTTTTAAATCTACACATAGCCTAATCTCCCCATTTTTCTTACGAACTAGAACCAAGTTTGCCACCCATGTTGAATTTCATATAGGAAAGATTGTCCTTGCAAAAAGAAATTTCTAAACTTCCGTAAGGATCAATGGTTCAATCAAGGCATTGACAGGGTGTTATTTCTGTCGAAATGGTTTGGCTTCGGGCTTCAAAGGGATAGTATGAGTCATTACAGAAGCATTAAATTTCTTTAGATCTTCATAGCCCCAGGCTATCGCAACAATTTCTTTCTTCAGTGCCCTTAGTATATCTTTTTTGATTGCTTCAGGGCAAGCTTTCCCTATGTAAACACTTCTTTCAAGGCCAAAATCAACTAGGTTAACAGTTTCATATTCACCTCCTTTATCTTCAACTGATATCTTCTCTCGAGCCCTTGGGTCTAAATCAAAAATTCTTTCCAAGGCCACCATTCCCTTGGGAATGCTATTGCTTTTTAAATTGAGAATCCTCCTGTGAGCTCATGCCAATGACCATGTTCAACTTCCGATCCCCTGACCACCATCTTCTAAAAATATTCCATTGTTGAAAGTGAAGAGAACATCACCCTCAAAGATATCTTTGAAAGCCCCTGACATTGTCGTGAAGCCCAACCCCAAGTGAAAATTTAACCCTGCCCAGGGTCTCTGCTTTGAGCCTCAGTAGTTCCAGCAGCATTGGTACCAGCCACAGTTGACTGAATTCAACTTATCTATTTCTCCTCTCTAGGAGTTTCTAACCAATCCAAAACATCAAGCTCCTAATTAGTTCCGTATTGCCCCATTTTATAAGTCATCTTTTTGACAGATATGTGTGGCTGGTCACATCTCTATAACCATCAGTCTCCTTTGCAATCCATCATGTAATGATTCTTTCTTATAAAATATCCGTGCCCTGCTAGGTTTCATATTCACTATGTTGGAAGGCGTATCGAATTAACTGGTGAAGCAAAGAAAGTTTCCTTCAGTCATGAATAGATCCCAACACTCCATACCTAGTCTGAGACTTGATCCATCAAATGGAATCCAATGTCCCTATCATGAGTTCGTTGAACTGGCTTTTGTTTGGTGTTTGGATGAATTACTTTAGGTAAGCCATTTTGATCTTGCATCAAACAGGGAATCCAGAAATTAATGTTCTGGCACTTCAATTCCTTACAAATCAGAGTCAGAGGGGATTGTGTTATCCTTCCCATTAACACCGATTTTTGGTTAACCCCTTGGGTTTTGGTATACTCATGAGTGCAGGGGTGTCAAACAAACCTTGAGGTTGTTCCTCATAAATATGCTGATTTGGAAATGTGTCTAGGGTAAGTTCAATTTGAGAAGGAACTTCCTTTGAAGGTATCTTATCCCTGGTTAACATTACTGCATCTTTGGATTCAAATGAGAAGTGATTTGCAACATTCTCAAGGTGAATTGGGCTAGTTTCCTCAGCTTGGGAAACATAATTTAAAATGTTGATGTAGGGTTGGTAGGTTAATTCTGAATGATTTTGGTTGTGTACCCTACACCAATTAGGGAGTAGAAGACTTTGTAGGTCGATATCTTCCCCCAAGACAAGGTGATCCTGTTTCAACTTCCTGATCAATTCCTGTTGATTTTCATTAATCATGGGATTAGGGGACCTTTGTGTTGACAAATATTTGGTATCAAGAATTGAAAATGTTAAAATTTCTTCTCTTTTATAAACCCTTATCTTGGTTTCAAAGTAAGCCACCTCATTGGGACAATCATATTCAGTGATACGTGATTGAGGCAAGGCTCACTTTCAATCCTAATCTGCATAGGTACTCCCCTCCATGGTAACCACATATGTGAAAAGTTGAGGGAGAGATATCCCCCTATACTTTTCATCAAATCTCTGCTCAACAGCATACCATAAGTCTCGGGAATGTTTGCCACTTGAATATCTATGTTGGTTAGGATTCTAGGGTCGGACCCTACTTGCACATGTATGTTTCTCAATTCTCCCACTACATTAACCTCTTTTTTGTCAAGTTGGATGACCTTCTTGTTTGTTTGGATAGAGTTCAATACCAATTTCTATAGTGGGTGTCACCTTGGTTTTCCCTTTTGATTTATCAGCTTGTTCTAAAGCTCTCAGCACTATCTCTCATTGAGCAGGGCACCACTTTAGGATGTCAAAGTATTACAAAGAGGTTTTTTGTTTCTACATCTCATAAACAATATCAAATTTTGTGTTATAACTTGCATTGCCTTTGAAAACAACAAATGAATTACCTTTGTTATGGAAGTCAGGTGGACCTTTTGGTGGAGGAGGGTTATTGTCAGCACTTTGATTCGGGGGCACCATGTGATTAGGCAGTGTTGATGTAGTGAATGGACCCTTACTCTGATTTCTTAGGAAATGTCCTCCCTTTGTCTGAAAAGCTTGGCATCATATGAATCTTCCTCTAGTTCATTCTCATCTTGCCTTGGGAATGAAGGTTCATCCTCAAAGAGGTCATAAGTCATTGTTGTATCTACTGAGCCACCTTATTTGTTCGAATTCCCTTGGGAATTTTGCGCATCGGCCTATGCCATCTTGACCATCTTCTCAATTTTGGGGCAGTTTACCTTAGAATGGGTTGCAGTATTATGCAACCTGCACCAGTTAGTCACAAAGTTAAGGTCAACCACATTTGCAGTGTGTGACCTATCCTCATTAACTTGATAATTATGGGAAACTCCACCATTATTTGGCCCTGTATTCCATTGTTGGTTTTTATTTGGCCTCTGGTTGTATCCTCTATTTTGATTTTGATAGCCTTGGTTAGGGGAGTTTTGGCCTTGATAATTTCTTTGGCCATGATTGTAATTACTTGGGTAATTACCTTGATTGTTATTGCTCTGACTAGGATAATTACCTTGGTTCTGAGAAGGATTCAGTCTCAGCTGAGCCATGTCATTCGTGACTTGAGATAGAGTTTTCTTTAAGGTTTCCACCTCATTTGTGAGTTGGACTATCTTTTCACTTTCAAGACTCTTAGCAATAGGTGGCTAACTGACATGATTTGGTGTTCTAGTTTGGTTATCATGACCATGCGGACTATGATGAGCCTGTGATTGTTGAAGGAAGTTAGGAGTTTTGTTGGCAAAGAATGGAATAGGAGATTGAGTCTACAACTCAGACATGGATCCATAATGGGAAGGAGACATCCCTGGGACAGTATTGAATAAAGGGGTTGGGCTAGGCATTTGATACCCTATTGAAGGAAAACCTCCTCCCAAACTTCCCTGTTGAGAGCTAATTTTTTGTTGCAGCTTGATGGATAGATGGTAAACTTTAGACAGGGAATCAATATCAATCGGTTGATAAGTTCTTTGCAGGAACAAACCTAGCAAAGGGTCTATAACTCTAAAGTATGCTTGAATGGCACTATTCTCAATAACTAGATAGGGGTCCTGCAGTGTCCTATACATTTGTTGAAACCTGGTATTGAACAAGGGCAAGGATTCACATGGCTCCTTCCTAATGGTGGAAAATTGGTGGTATAAAAGAGTTGGATCCACATAAACTCTGAACTGATTGATGAAAGAATTCTCCAAGTGTGTCCAAGTCAAAATAGAACCTTGTGGCAGATTAAGATACTAGTCGTACGCCATATCCCCTAACGAATAAGGGAACAACCTACAAACTACATCATGGTGAGCGATCTGAGCTCTGGTACAAGCATCCTTAAAAGCTTGTATGTGCTCTTCAGCACTCCTTGATTCGCCATGAATGTATTTAGGACATAATTTTTTAGGATTCTTAGGCATATCATGAAAACCTCTAGGAATAGTTCCCAATGGAGAGGGATTATTCTGAAAAAATGCCATTGGTAGCGGTGGTGGTGGTTGAGCCAGTTGTTGGATGGGTTGAACCAGCTATGATGGCACTTGAGATGGATTCGGTGGTGGATTGATGGGTATCCACTGGGGCATTGGTGAAAATCCTGGCGGAGTGAGCAGAGCTGACAAGGGTGGTATGATGGTTGAGCCAGTCTTATGACTCTTGTGTCTTATTAGGGCCTTGAGTTCTATCAAAGGTGGTGGATTTTCAGCTGATCAAAGAACTCTATGGGACCTTTCTGGTGAGAAAAACCCAATATTATCTAGTTTTCTTCTAGGCCCTCCTTCTAGTGCCAATTCTCTATTGTTGTGCTCATCTAAACCATCAATAAGTCACAAAGGCCCTTCTCATTGTAGCAGGATGGTTTCTCTTGTGGTTCTTGGTAATTTTCAAAGTTGGGAAGTGTGATTAGGTTTGACTCTACCAACCTTTTCATGATAGTCTCGATGGGTTCAGATAGTTGTGTGTACTTACATTTAGAATAATTGTTCTTGTTAGGGGTTCACCTTTGTTGCATGTTAGTGCTATTGATCTGATTGTTTTGAGGAGGTGTCATTTGTTGCACAATTGGTTCAATGTTAGAAACTTGATTGTTATTTGGTCTAGGAGCAATTAGGATTACCTTAGCATCTACCACACCATCATTTGCCATGTTCTTGTTTTTAGCCTAGAAACGAGGCTTGTCATTTGAACTAGTTGATGGATGGTTGTATTTGTAAGCTTGAATATTTCCCTGTGATATTAGAGCTCTCTTGATGTTGAGGGCTCTAGGGACAAGCTTTTTGTATGATATGATGCACTACATTTTCAAGTGGAAGGATAGTTCTGGGTCTAGATTTTCTATGATGATTCCCACTTACTGTTCATTGATAAGAGGACATTTTCTCTTGCTAGCTCTTTGTCTCCACTATTGTAAGAAATTAGCAAAATTTTCCCCTTTGTTTTGTCTAAGAGTATACAATTCCTCTAGACTGACATCTATGTCAATATTGAAGGAGAAGTGATCGATGAATTTATCAGTAATTTATTGAAAGGTTTTGATACCAAGAGGTAGATGAGAAAACCAATCCATAGCAATGTTGATATGCCAAGTTGACACACAACATGCAGGTAAGAGATAAACACCTCACCTCTCCTGAAAAAGACAATCAACAGTTAAAATGATCACCTTCCAAGGTCCTTGATGCTGATTCACAATGTTACTACTTAGCAAAGTGGTCAATTATGGATGTAATATGCAAGGGGCCTACTAGTAAGAAGGATACAAACTGAATTTTGTAAAGAAATCTAAAATTTGGGGGTTTTAAATAAACTAACAAAAAAGATAAATCAGAGCTTTGGAATAGTAAATCACAAGTGTAAACCTATTCAAATCTAGACATGCATTCAAATAATGAGTATATTATCAATTCACCAAAACTATAACATGATGCAATACATACTATTAACTGTACCACTACATACATCCATAGTGCAAAACACCATTGCCTTAATCATTCTTAAAAAAATATTTTCAAGATCCCAAAACACATCAACTCATTGATTAAAATAATAGATCAATAAACACAAATAAATCACATCCATAGACAACTTAATGAAATAGTTTGAAATCTACATCCTTCTATTGATATTTCATCAAATAAGAACCATTTGTGCACAGCAAAATCCATTGGCACATGAATTACCACTGTTCATTGACATCATCATTAAACTACTGAAAATAAATTGAAATTGCATAAACTGTAAGAAAATAGTATAAAAGTATCTTGCTTGAAACTTGAAATTTTAAACTAAAATATATCACTAATGTCTTCCTCTAAGTTGGCTAATCTAACTTCAATCATCTGACCTTTACAATGTCTTTCAAAATTTACTTTATAGCCCTCAAAAACCTAACAACTGGATGCAACTAGAAGCAACAAAATATGAGATCCAAAATCTCATGGAAGCGACCAAGCAAAGATAAGCACTGATCCATGATTTTATGCAGTTGAAAAGGACCATATCATGATCCAAAATTTTCCTAAAGAAGAGGGATAGGCTGCAGGGAATCTTTGGTTTGAAACTTTCTTTGAACTATTGAAGAACATGGAAGTTGATTACTATGCTGACTAGGTTTTCAGGCACCCAACTGGAAGCAACTTTCTTATGCTAGCTCACCCACTCGCATTCTGCTCTTGGAGATATTCATCATAGGCATTGAAAATTTGTTGGAGTATGGTTGTATCGGACCATCTAGCCAGTTGTCTTCAAACTTAATCCTATTCACCTCTGCAACAACAATCTCATACATATCCTTCATCTTGAGTAACTCCATCCTAGTAGCTTTTGCTTCCTTTTTAATCTCCATGAGTCTGTCTAGTATAAAATCCTCATCATCATCCCCCTTTTACATCACTTCTTGAAATCTATCATTCCATTTCTCTTTTAAATTATCAAGGGGTAAGCCATCCTTCATAGGTATATCAATACAAGCCAAAATAGCAATTACTACCTCCAACTCATCAACTTTCTCATTTAAATATTTACCAACTTGTTGAATGTCATATTTATGTTGATAAATGAATGAAGACCTGAATTTTATTATGCCCTTTGTCTTCTTCAAGAAACCTTCATTATCTTCTTCAAGTATTGATTGTTCTAGAAGAGTTTTCTTTGAAAGCTTACTAATTTATTTTAGCTTCATGGTGTATTCTCTACATTCCTCCTCTTTTTCCAAGGCTTTAGCATGAGCATTTATTTCCTCTATTAGCTCCAATACCTTTTCATGAACCTCAAAACCCTCAACAAGAAATCCATCAACTTCTTGGTTCAATTTTTCCACCCATCTATCAGGCATTCCTACTTTATTTTTCATTTCAACTAAATCTTTTGCTTCCTTTTTGCCTAGTAGGACCGGGGTATCAGGAGCAACAACTTGTTAGCTATCAGGAGTGGAAACATCTTTGAGAAACTTATGTAGCTAATCCAATTGGGCCTTAACCTCATCCTTCCTCTTCTTATCCTTGATCATTCTTGATTTAGTGGATGATGCCACTATGTCAATCAAATTCATTTGTTGGTTCCTTTTTGGCTTTCCCAACTTATCAGTCCCCAATTGATAATCAACCAATTGCATATCTTGCCTATGTTTTTCCACCATGGGGATTGCACACTCAGCAATAAGCTCACCTAAATTTGTGAGTCTAGTATAATGAAGCACCTTTACTCTTTTCCTTGGATTCTCCTAAATTTGTGAGTCTAGTATAATGAAGCACCTTTACTCTTTTCCTTGGATTCTCCTTATCAATTTCCTTCATCATTTCATTCCAATTTAGAGGTTGGGGTTGTACTGATTGCTTCTTTTCCAAGTCTAACTTCAGCCATGTAGGAGCCGTAGGTGGATTAATCACTTGTGTTGACGAAGAAGTGGCAGGGGAGAGGGGTTACCAGACTATTTTTTTAGGTTGACAATCAACCTCTTGTTGCTTCTCCCTCTCTTCCTTTTCTTTTTCAATCCTCTCAACTTTAGCTTTTCCCTTTTCTTCTTGCAATCTCTTGGCTTCCAACACCTTTTTCAATTACTCTTGCTCAAGCCTCCTTTCTTCCAAAAAATATTCCCTTTGTTTTAGCATTTCTTCCTTTTGTTTCTCTAGTTCTTTAACCATGTCCCATGCTTCTTTGGATAGTTTCTCATGTTTTGCTAACTCTTCAGCCTCTTTTTCTTTCAACAAGCATTGTTCTTTAGCTTTCTTCCTTTGGACCTCTTCAATCATATTAAATTTAGCTTCTAGGGCATCTCTTTCCCTTTTTTGTTGGGATTTCTCTCCTTCAAGATCATGTATCTTTTGTACTAAAGCAATTTTTTCACTTTCCATCTTCATTTTTAATTCTTGCTCCTTCTGTTGCAACAACAAATCTTCTTGCTCTTGTTGTTTCCTCACCAAGTCTTTAGCTTTGGCTTGAGCAACTTCATCTTCTTTTTGTTTTGAAAGTGCCTCAGCTTGAGCCTTGGCATCTGTAACTTTCTTAGCATCCTAAAATAATTTGTACTGATCCTCAAGTGTGAGGACATGTTTAGTGCCTACCTCCTCAGTATCCTTATCAGCCATTGGAGTTTCTTTGTCAGAGTGGGTGGCTTCTGAATTTGTTTCAATGTCATGAATTTCCACCCCTACTTCCTTCCCTTTTGACAATTCAGGCTCCTTTGGAAGGCTTTTAGTAGGTACCTCTCCAATTGTTTGCTCAATCAAAGGAGCTTGTGTTGAGACTTATCCTGCAATAGTTGTTGATGCAATGGGCTAAGATTTAGTTTCTTCCCCAACATCAATAGCAGCCTCACCCTCTTGTTCCTCAAGTACATCTTGGGCAGGCAATGTTAGATTGAGCTCTTCCCCAGAATCAAGAGGGAGGAATTCTAACTGCTCCTTTGGAACTACTCTTTTATTTCTCTGGTAACCTCGGGTGGTCCCAACAATCTTCCTCTTTTTTGAAGTTTGAGCCCCTGACTCTTTGGTCCTCAACAACACCCATTGAACACTCCTATCCAAAACTGGTCTAGCAATGTGCTTAATGTCAATGGTTTCCTTCTCATCCCAGTTCACCAGATCCAGATTTTTGGTTCCTATATTCTCAACATCATAAGTAGGGTCTAAGACCACTCCATCTAAAAATTTGTCAGGAATTTCCTCCTTCACCCCAAATTCAATCATCCATGGGAGAGGTAACCTTTCATAGTTTTTTTTCCTCAAATCATAATCATCTTGCAAGTCTTCCCAAAAATCCTCCAATATATTGAAATTTTTATCAAAAACTATAGGGAGTAAAGCTTGCATTTTATGCTTAGGGTCAAAGTGTTTCCTGGCAGTATACAAACCCAATTTTAGATTAACTAGCTCATCACTGATTACCTTTGCTCCACATTACGTGCATAGTTGTATTCCCCTAACTTCAACACACACTTGTGGTAACCTGCTTTATGCTTGTTGGAAAACTTGAGATTAACTCTAATAGCTTGGTAGAAAAATTCCATAAGCACAATTCTATTACTAGAGCACCTAGGCAATAAATGAGGGTTCCCATCAAATCCAGCCAACCTGAAATATGTGAGTTTAGGGTATTGGATATACCATTGCCCCCATTTAGCAATGAATGCCATGGCATCCCTGCTTAATCTATATCTTACATCCCATGTCAATTGATTAATGACTACATATAATAATGCTTCATTCACTCTTCTAAAATGCAACTCAGAGGTTTGCAAGTTCAACTGGTCATAGTGGTCCCAAACCTTCTTCTTTTGAGGGGCTTCTCCTAAGACTCCAACTGCATTTAGACCAGGAAAAATACCTCTCCTTGCTGCTAAATACACAACATAAGAAGTCATAAAAAATGTCTTAGTCTCCCTCACTTTAATCATCTAATTGTGTAGGGATTCTGAAATAATCATGGGCTAGTCAAAATTTTTCCCACCATCCAAGATGGTATGAATGAATGGAAACATACATTCTTTGAAACATGAAGCATCCCTTTTTCCAAACACCCTTGACAACATCATAATTATATCTCCAATTTATTGAGTGAAATTTGATCTTTTGGGCTGATCAGGGAGCTTAAGCAAGGATTTATTTTCCACTCTCATCCATTTTTTGTTCATGTGTGACCTGTTGTCTTCCTTCTTGTTATTGTATAAAATCAAATTCCTTTTACTCATTCAACTGCTTTGGATTTTTAGGTGTGGGTACATTAAACATAAATTGTATCATTTGAGGAGTTAGATCAATGATGATATTCCCTTGTGAATCCACAAAATCCCTTGTTACTTGATTATACGCCCCTACTGCAGTTAATATCAATTCAAGGAATTGAACTGACAAAGGAAAGACAACCACATGTGCTAAACCAGATTGTTGAATCCTTAGTGTCCTTCCTGTTACTTCTACAAAGATCTCTTCAAGCATCTCTTGAAAGGTGAATGGCCCCAAATTTGTATTAGTAATGTCTGCTAGATCCAAGTCCACCTTGCTTGGAGTAAGGGTTGGACTCTTATGCTTATACCTCAGAGTGTAGGGTAACTATTCAACCTTTATCTTCTTGGGCTTTCCCCCTTGTTTGGAGCTTTTTGTAGGTTGACTCCTTTGAGATGCTTCATCTAAGGCTCCTGACATCCTTTACTCCTACAATACAACCCAAGATTAGATCCTCAAAAAAATGGAAATTATTACACCATACCTTACCTTTCATACCTTTCTCCATCCCTTCTTATACTTAGCCAAATTTTATATCCACCAAGGATGAAGCTAGGGAAGAACATCAAGCAAGAAGACTTTAAAACTGGTGGGATCGAGACTAGAAATGGAATGGAACCAAAACTGGAATTGGGATAGGAACAAAATGGAGAATTAATCCATAGTTTCAAATTCGACCCCTACCCCAGTTCCACTATTGCCAGAGAACAAAGGAATAAACCCGAATTAGCACTTTACCAACAACACAATCATAATAACACCAAAATCAGAATCAGAATGAAACTTGAACTTGAAACTAACCAATAGTTCCAAATTCATTTCCCACTCCAGATCCAATTTTGATAAGGAACAAAGAAGGATGTAGACTAAAATTCATTATTCAATGAAGGCGGGATCACTTCAGAATCTGAACTTTTATGAAAGAAAACATTTTAAGAACAAGTTCAGATTCGGATCTGGTTCTTCCAGTCAAGCATCAAAACTCAACATTTTACACACGTGATCAAATTAACTTAAAATCCAGATCACATGACATCATGGAAAATCATTAAAGGGGCTCAAACTCATCAATGACAGAATAAGCCCAAATTCAAAATTTGAAAGAATGACATTGTAACAATCAAGTGTACAAACCCTAGTTTGTATGACACACCGACTTACAAAATTTAGGGCATCAAAACCCAGGTATCAAAACCATTAAATCCATGCACAAACAAGATTAGAAGGATTGTTTTAGCATATTAAAATAATGTAAAACACCCAAATTACTTCTAAACCAAACCCTAATAAAAAAATTAGGGCACAAAAGTACAAATAGAACCACCGAACTCAAAAATGGCAGCAAAAAAGAGAAACAAATAGAAAAGACAACAAACCAAACAAAAACAAAAAAGAAAAGAGAAAGAAACAACAAACAAATAAAAAAAAACAAAAACCAACAAGGATTTGTAAAAGAAAATCTCACGAACACGCAAAGAACAAACAAACAACAAAGAAGAAACAAACACAAACGAACAAGAAAAGAAAACTAAAGGCCTACCTCGAAATGGTTGAAATTTGATAATAAATCACCCCTCAACACGTGCCCATTATCCAAATCTGTTCTTCTCAAATTATTTGTAGCTCAAAGTCACAGAAATGTTTCAAATACATTTATGAGTAATAATAAACATGATTAAGGTTTTAAAACCCATTTCACACATGTGAGAGAAGTGGCAATAAATTCCATTAATGTGGTTGGTCGGGGTGAAATAGAAGTCATTAATGGATATTCAACTCATATGTGAACTCAAAGAAAGGCAGACGCGGACCCAGATCCAAACTAGAACATGAAACTTTAAACAAGTTTCATATCCCACTTCAACTTCGGCTTCGGTCCTGCAACGAAAAGACAAAACAACAAAGGAAAGCAGGGAGCAGAATCATAACCAAAATGAAACTCAGAACCCTTATGAAGTTCTGAACTTCATTTCAACTCTGGTTCTGCTTCTACAACAAACACAAAAACAACAAAATGCAATCAGAAACGGGGTCGAAACAAAAAATGAAACCGGGCTAGACACAACGGGAGTGGGATCAGAACCAAAAATGAACCTGTAACTTTCACCAAGTTTCAAGTTCAATTTCCATCTCGATTCTACTTTCAACAGCAAGCAAGAAAACAAAAGGAAAAGAAAAACATATAAAAACCTAAGGGAAGAAACCAACCCAAAGATCGAACACAAACACAACGACAAAGAAAGACAACAAAGGGTGGAACCAGAACCGGAACAAGAACCAAATGAGGAATTTTGTAATGGTTTCAAGTTCAATTCCATCCCATGCTCCGAACCTACCAAAACAACAAAAGAAGGCCTTAAGAGGAAAAAAGAACAACTCCTAAGGCCAAAACCAAAACACCAAGAACAAACAAAGCAAAGGGGGCCCATTTTAACCAAAAATAAAATGGGGTGGTTATGCAAGGCATAACAAGGAAATGTTAAACTTTGAGGGAAGAGACGCATTAGAAAAGAGTCATTGTAGGCTACCTCCATGCACATGACTTCCTCTCCCTTTGTTTTTATCAAAATTGGGGATTTCAAAGCTAGATGGGAATGGTACCATTGTGATGTTTTGATCGAATGGATATGGAAACATGTTCTGTGTATGGGGCTTATTTTCTTTTCCCATGCGAAGGTCCTAAATTTCTTGTGATAATGCTTTCAATTGTGATGATATATCATCTTGTGGATTTTTTGGAGGAACATATGATGGGACGACAAATGAGTTGTATGGTGTGTATTGTGGTGTAATATTTGGTGAAGGTGATTGGGGTATTGATGTATATGTTCCTAATGTGTTTGGGTTGGTGATCTTTGATTTAGGATTATAATAGGAACCCTGTTGTTGTTGTTGAGCATATTGTTGAGCTAGTAAGTATTTCTATTGAGCTTGTTGTTGTGCCACTATGGCTTGCTGTTGGGCTTTCTACTATTGTTGTGCTACTAAAGTTGCTTGATGGGCATGATATTGTTGTTGTGCTATTTGTTGTGCTACTAAGGCTACTTTTTGTTGTTGATGTTGTTGTTGTGCTAAGGCTACCTATTGTGCTGCTAGGGTTGCTTTCTACTATTGTTTTTGTTGTTGTGCTAAGGCTTCTTTTTGTGTCACTACTTGTTGTTGTTGTTTTTGGACAACTTGTTGTGTTGTTGTAAGGTTACGGCATGCGCTTGAAATGTGGGATCAGGTGGTTGTTAGGACATTGGTGTAGGATTATGGATATTGATGTTTTGAGTGGGTAATGGATTGGTGATGAGAGGCTGGGGATTCCCTTGGTTCAACATTTCCTCTAAGATAGTGAATGGTGGTGGAGGAATGTGTTTGAGATCTTGTTTAATTTTGCATAGTGAAATGGACTATGAAAAAAGATGAGGATGGTGTCATAGGATTATGTGATGGAAATGGCATACTAGGACCTTGAGTCCATTGATTAAAAATATTTCCTTTTCCCATGTCTTGAGGATTTCTTTGTGCCAAATATGTAAATAAAGGATTCGTGATCAAGGTATTTCCTAGGTTGATAGAACTTGTAGATATGTTCTGTGAAACTAATGGTACGGATGAACCCATTGGAGGATTTGATAGATATGTCCCCATTTGCATTAAGGGTTGGCTCTATGGTGTAGTATTGACATGCCCTTATGTTTTTCTTTGGTCTATACTATTTTTTGTGATGGTGGGAATACTCGTGGTACTTGTTGGTATAGATGAAGAAGGATGGCCCCTATATGTTGAAGTGGTTGTGGAATAGTGAAGTTCAAGAGGTGTGTATGTTTTTTTAGGATTTTTTGGGAATGGGAAGAGCACCAAAGGTAGGTGTCCAAGTGGTTGTTGGAGGTGGGGGATTAGTTTCAAGAGTACTTACGAGTGTTTTGCTATCAAATGGTGAAGTGTGACCAATTCTTTAGCAAGACTAGTTGTAAGACTAGGAAAAGATGATTGAGCTAGCCCTAGTGATGGAGTTGTGAAGCCTTGTGTCAAATTTTGTGCAACGAATGTTGGGGAAATAGGAGCTAAATTTTCAAAGACTTGATGTTCCATGATTTCTTCCCTAGTGAGTTCAAATGGGTTGTTTGTGATATATTCAATCTCATATGGTCTTGATGGTGATTTTGGTCGTTGTGATGGAGTAATTTGACTTCTCGGATCAAATTCTAAAGGATTTGGATCACTTGGGGTAAATGTAACTTTGGATTTCTCCATGATTCTCTTGTGTTGTGATCTTGTCTTTACCATAAATTTTGTGTCAGCGTTAGGAGAGTTGTGTTGTGAAATGTGATGTTTGAACTCTCTAGTTGACTCAAATCTAAGTAAAAGGGATGCTCTAAGTATTTTGGGAGCAATGATGATAATGGGGAATGAAAAGATCAGTGATGTGGAGAGTGATCTTTGCAAACATTTTGGAACAACACTTTTGACTTGAGTTTGAATTTCTGATGTTGGGATAAAGGATGTTGATGAACTTCTAAATCTTTAGGGTAGACTCATCACCTTCAAGATGAACTAGTCCAAGGATGATAACTAACTTGTCTAAATGCATGGAAAAGGATACATTTCACATACAAAATAGGAAAGTTAGGGATTTGTTTTGATAGATGTCTAAGTCACAACGTGTTGGTGTATTCAATTTTTTTGCAAAGTTTGGTGAAGTGAAGGATGAAATTTGGATGAAGGGGTGGATGAGATGTTTGAACCTATGTTGACCTAGAATGAACCTTTGTTTTCCAAGACCAAGTTAGTGAAAATGATGCTAGACCTCTCAAATGTTCAAATCCTAAAGAACCAATGTTAACTTAGATGAGAGGATGGATGGGAATGTTTAAACTTGTTCGGGCCCTCCTAGCTTGAGCATAAAAGTTTATCATCAAGGTGTAATGATTGTGATAAGGTATTAAGGCCCACTTTCTACTAAACTGCGAACTATGATACCTATGTTTGCAATGACGGGATGGAGATCTTCCCCTACAGATTTTGATTGTGCGATGAAACATTTATACGAGTTCAGTATCTTGGAAAAGACCAAGGTTTCGACTCCAAAATAAGGCATACAATTCTGGACTATTTCTTGAAACATGTCTATAAAAGTTTGCTACCAAGGTATGTGCAGGATCATCATGGAAAAAATAGGCTCTTAAGTGGCAAAAAATCTAGAAAAATCATAGTTAGGCAACTTGATGTAAAAAGTTGAATAAATTGTCTAGATTATTTCAAAAATATGTGAGAATAGAATCTATAGCAAAGTGAATGTAGTTTCTAAACTACTAGGTTTGTTTAAGAAAAAAAAATCTATTTGGTGAAAATTTGAAATTTCAATGCAGTGGTACTTAAATTTCAGGGAAAAAATAAGAAGCAGGTGTCTATCTGACCACCCTAACCATAATAAAATGATAATATTTTTTTATAATATTTTAGATAAAAGTAGAGGACTCATGCTCCAATGTGATGCATATTTTTTTGTAACTTTTCTCCAAGTAAATAATTAATTATGAATTTTTTATTACAACTTTTTAAAAATTATAAAAACTCGTATGTCTGACCACCTAAACTTGGTCAAAACTTCATGAAATTCAATTTTTCTTTTTTTAATCCTATAGTATGTGAAACATAGAATATGACGCATATTTTGGATTCAAAAAATGTGATATCGTTTGAAAGCTATAGATTTTTTTCAATCAGCCTATCAATCAGGACTTTAGTCATAATTTGAATAGAAAATGAATAATAATTTCTTATTAAATTCAAAGTAAAGCATAATTTATATTGGTGGAAAGCTGAGAATCTCCTTTAAAAACCATTTTCATTTCATCAATTTTGGGTTAAAAAATAGTTGTCAGCCACATACCCATCATAATCTTGCACATACCCACCAACTTGTCTCTATTCTTGTGAAGTGTTAAAAGATGCTTCGTGAGAACTTTTCGACTAAGATGCCTAATTTTGAAATGATGACCTATAGACCTTATCTTAGGGATCCTAATTTTTTGTGAGATCATTTACAAATAGTTCAAGTTTATAGAAGAAAAGGAATATATTTATTTCCATGCAGGTGGTGGTAATATGGGCCTTCCAGCCTCAATATCAGCTTTTTCCTCTTCTTCATCCAAAATGGTTGCTGCATTTCTCCACTGGGTGTTTGTCTCTTTTGTTTCAAAAGTGAAGCTTCTCAAACTAATAATAAGATCAGTTTGTCCTCCATTAATGAGTTCAAAGTTTGGTTGAATGATAGAACCTGGAAGATCAGGTTGTTCAATGGGAGCAATCGGTTTCCAAATAGTCATGTGGGGTTCATTTGTGTCAAGTTTATCTTGCTTAAGTGAGTTGATTTTACCACAAACACTCATCTTGATTATGTTTTCAAACTAAATGTTTATGTACAGAACATCATAACTTTCACAATGTCCATTTTATGAAAATCATGAGATTAAAGCCATAATTTCCTATGTTGTCTTTGGGAAATATGAATTTGAGATTAATGTCAAGATATTTAGAAATTGCTAAGGATAAATCATTAGGACAAGCAGTAATATCAAGGATAACTCAAGAGGTCCATATTTAAACCAAAGTGTTTGAAATTTTTGAGGAAGATAGTGAATATTTGTTTTTTTATCATTTTGGAACCAAGCAATGTATTAAACTAACTCACAATCACTTTACAATCCTAGGTTTGAAATGGTTATACTTTTTTGAGTCCCCACTTGGATTTCTCCAAACACTAAACAATGCAAACAATTAGAGATTTCACAACACTAGCTCCCCTCCATGACACACACTTCTCAGGACCACCAAATCTTAAAATCCTTAAAATCCAGAGATTAAAAGGAATTTTTCTATTTCTATAATTGAATAGTAAAAATGTGGGGTGGCTTCAGAATGATCATTCTTGCACCAACAAGTATTAAGGATTTTTGGATTCTAAATAATGGTTCATAATAAGGGCTTCTAGTTTAGGGGGTACAATGAGAAACTCCCTCAAGACGCCTCCCAACCCTTAGAACAAGGGATTTATGTATCATAAAGATATTGGGGGAGAGCTATCATGTACCACATCCCATTGATCACAATTTTCATTGCAACAACAAATTTATATAGCAGTTTGGAAGAGCTTGGCTTTAGCTCGTTACCACTTGGGTCATTCCCCTAGGGTGATTACTTTTCCAACCAAGGTAGGCCCTGTAAAGATAAACAATAGCGAGGAAGTACATCCATAGTTCGAACATCTTTGCTTGCATAAACAAAGAGAGAACACATGCTATTCATTTTTCTCACACTTGTAAAAGGGTTCAGTTTTAATCCAAATTGAAAGATGTAGGTGATTTTTCAAAGTGTTAAGGAATGTTGATGTTTCTCAAGATCGTCAAATGGCACAAGAGAATTACATACGCATCCACTAACAACGTTGTAAATCACAAAACATAACGACCACTTGTAAATTTTAATCTCTCAAAGCAATGTTGAGATCATTTTAAGCACCAAATAAAATATGAAGTTGTCTTGTTCAATTTTAAGCCCAAAGTAAAATGATGATGTGAGGGTTCAGTTTTAACTAACTTTGAAAATGAATTTTAAGCCCAATTGAAAGCTAGTTGGTCCTAAGATTGTAAGTTTTAAAACCCAATGGAAATTTAGTGGTCCTAAAACATAAAACAAAGTAGCATATGATGGGTTATAATTTCCCCACAAGTGTCAAAACATTGTTACAATAACTAAAACTAAGAAAAACCGAAAATTAAATTTCTTTAAATTTTTTCATTTTTTTCTATGTTGTAGTAAATCGCATTTTCAAAGGCCTTCGAGTGGAATTTTGGGTCAAAACTTGCATCAGTCCATAAAAATCAAAGGCACTATATTTTTAGGGATTGAATTATTACTCTTGGAGAGCTTTCCAATGGTGCAAAAGGATTCTAATTCCGAGCAACGAGTAGAATGTTATGACCCAACAAGTTGGGGTAAATTTTTTCCTAGTTTTTCTCCAAATCTGCAAAACTAGTTAGTCTTGGTTGGGCATCACTGTTTGCGGTTTGGGTATCACTATATCTTTCAAAATAAGCATAAAATGGAATTCAAGCTAAAAATGGTTAAATTAATAGTTTTCCCTCCTTCTAGCACCAGAATGTGAGACAAGGATTGTCAGTGTGGGTTGATTACACTTGATCCATGATGAATCGAAGCACAATTTTCCCAATTAAACCTACATCTACCAAATAAGATCATTCAAATAGAAAATTAAACTAACCATTTAATTGAAATTGAAAGTTACAAAATACACAAAAATAGTTAAATTCCTACTCTAACCCATTTGAAACTTATCCTGTTTTGGAATTGGTGTCATGTTGATGTGGAACAACGACCCTTTTCCAATCCCATGATTAGTGAGCCTATTTCAATCGATTCTATGGAAGAGAACCATTGAAACCATTATGATAAATGGATGAAAACCTAGTTTATGCTAAATTAAACATGATGCAAGCTAAGTTACCATGATTTTATGCTAGAAATGAACTAATAATACAAAAGCTAAGCTAATCTAAGCTAATTCTACGCTAAAATATGTAAACCCTAATTCATATACAAGCAAAGATGGATGCTTTAAGCTATTATGCAATTTAAAAATAAAATAAACAAGCTCAAATTGAGTAAAATATGAGTGTGGACGCAAGTAAGTTCAATAGCATGAGTTTGAAATTGAAAGATGGATCCATTTGTCTCCAAATAGTGACCTATTTATAGGAGAGCAAATGAGAGATGGAGGATTGAGATTGAAAAGATTAAACAACGGTCAAAGGTGGAGGAAAAAAGGATACATGGATCATGGATTCTCATCAACGGATGAGAATGCATGATGGTATTTTAATCAAGGGCTCACACTTGTCTCTAACAAACACGCTTTTGACCTACACACATAGGTCAAAGGTGACTTATTCAAAAGGTTAAAGGTTAAAACTTGCATAAGAAGCTAAGTTAAAATATCCCTTTTTCAAATGGAGGAATAAGAATGTTCTTTTGGAATATTCCTATGGGTGAGGATAAAAGTTATTTTGCAAATTAAAATAAATTCTTAATTGTGCAAAAAAGGGACAAGGAATATTACATGGGAATATTCCCTTTCTTAGAGGAAAATTAGTTTAATTTCTAATTAAATAAAGTTTAGTCATGCAATTAGGGAATTTGAAGAATTAAAGTGATATTCATCAAATTAAATGATTTAATGAATGAGAGAAAGATGAAATGACATTTAATTAAATAACTTAGTGTTATTAAATTAAATAAGAAGACTTAGGGAATTAAATTAAATTTTTTGATTTATTTAATTTAATAAGATGAAATGTTAGTGTGAAGGAGGATGAATTAACCTGATTCTGATAAATTTGGTTAATGGATGAAAATGATGCAATTAATTAATTAGATAGGCTAATTAAATTAATTAACCAAAAAAAAGATGAATTTTGTGAGGAAATGATGTTAGTAAACCTATTTCAAGTGCATGATATCATCCAAGACATTTTTCAGTGTCTACACTTGCAAAAGATCATCTTTCCTTCTTATGCTGGGCCAACAGATGTTAATGCGTTGATAGCCCATATTCATGCAAATTCCTTGAATATTATGTTTTATCCACAAGAAATCTCTCCCTAGAAGTACAGAAGCAAGTAGACCCTCTAATGACCATTAGTTAGTGTTAATAGATTCAGCATTAAGCATACTCTCATTGATGTCGATTCGATGCTCAACGTATGTAGTATTGATCTATTTCCTATAATTAATATTGATTTATCTTCTCTTGTAGCTTCTTCTATTGTCATTCGTGGGTTCGATAATGTTAGGTGAAAATCTTTCCTTAGGTACAATAGTATTACCTTTGTGGGTTGGACCCATTACTATACCCACTTTGGTTATGTTATGCCAAGAAAGTTACCATATAATCTTCTTCTCTATAGACCATGGATTCATGCTATTGGTGTAGTCCCATCTACCTTGCATAAATATATTAAGTTAATTCATAACAATCAAGTAGTCACAATTAGGACTAACCCTAATGTTGTACTCTTATGTGAGATGGAAGCTACTGGTCGGGCTTTGGTTGAACCTACTCTTTCAAATTTCATTCCTTCATTATCTTCCTATGCATTGACTTCTACTCTACCAATACCTAAAAATGATACTCTTGAGACAAATGCCCCTAAAGAAAATCCTTCTAAAGAAAAAAATCTTAAATCTTCTCCTTCTACCTCTCAAAAGAATACATGTCTTGGTGATGATTAGGGTTCTCTAGACTTTAAAAAATCCTTCATTTGGGAATATAAATTCAACCCAATCCACTTAGACCTTTTGATAACATCATCCAAACCTAGTATCAAAGATGGTTATTCTCCTACATCATGGGATAATGTGAACACAAATTCTAATGTTCTTAATGTTGATCTTCCCCTTTTAAGGAAGATGATCATGCTTTTGTTAAGAAGGCTAATGTTGGCAATCCTGTCAAGAAAGCTGATGGTGATCTCGTAGAGGAGAATAATCCCTATTGTTGAAATAATGCTCTCTATGAATATCCTCCTCCTTCTCAAGATTTTCAAACACATTATGGGCTAGGCTTTAAACTTATCTCTAAATATGTTTATGGGCGTAAAGTTTGTGGGCGTAACGAACAAGGAATTAAGGTCCCTATAGAATGTGTACCTCATTAACATAATTTGGGGCTCGGTTGCCTAAATGAACAATCTAAATGGAAACCATGGTTGAATGTCAACATGATTTTCTGTCAACCTCGTTCTCTTGAAGTGTTTCATCCTCAATTATCTATTTTCTTCGTGTCTTCTTCTTGTGAGAAATCAAACCTTCATCACAATAGAAAGGGTTTCTTCATGCTCCTCATCCTCTATCTAAGCAAGAGAATATCTTGTTGAGGCTTCTCAAATCCCACTTGATTACTATTCCTCCTCCCACACAATAAATTTCATAAGCATGATAAAGAAAAACATTATTTTTGTACATACCATCAAGTGCTTGGCCATTCCACTAGTGAATGTAAGGCCTTGAAGGATAAAATACAACTTCTTGATTCTGGTGTCACCACTCTTCCATTTTTTGATGCACATGTCTCTTCTTCATATGGTAAGTGATATCGAGGTCTACCTCTCTCCTATTCATTCTAAGAATCTTATCATGAGGTTTGTTCACATCCCTTTTATTGTGTTGTTTCCCATTATGTGGTAGTTATAGATTTTCTTGATTATTGTCATTCATGGTCATACACTATTATGTTCAACCATACTCTCTCTATGGTAGTGACATAATAGTATCTAGCATGGTTATCCTCCCCTATCCATTGGGGGAAGGGATAACTCACTCTGGAGGTGTGTTTCCTAGAGGACCCCCTCCCTTCTCTCTATGTCTTTCAATTGGAGTGTTCCTTTGAATGGGCCCCTTGGTGTCTTGAAGGGTTCCCTACCGAAGGAACCCCCTTTGAAAGCTTTCTTCTTAGAATAATTCATTGGTATCTTGCAATAATTGATATTTGATCTTGGAGACTAGCTTGGAGGAATCCCAACTAGACCTATCTTATATCTTGGAATCTAGATTAGGGGTAGCCTAACTAGACCTATCTTTTCTATGGCTATCTTGTAATGCAGCTTGCAGCAACCATGGAATTTTCCAATTAGTCTTTCTCTATAGGACAAAGAACCTGTAGATCTCCTTTGCATCAAGCTTTCCTTACAAGACCAAGCACCTATATGGGCCTTTTCCATCAAAATATTCAACACTGAGCACCTATAGAGTCCTTTCATATCAATCCCTATAGGATCAAGAACCTCTGGTGCTTCCTTTGTAGGACCGAGAACCTATGAAGCTTTTTCTTCCTGCAGGACCAATAACCTGCAAGATCTTTGTTCAACTTTTGCAAGACCGAGAACCTGTACAACATTTGTTCACCTTCCACAGGGTTGAGTGCCTGTGGAGCCATCTCACTTTTCTCTTCACATCTAGGTATATATTGGATTGAAAACCTACATCTTCTTCATTCGAAGTATATACTTTTTTTTCTCTTCAACATTGATTGCTTCCTCATCTTTTGTATGCAATCTTCTCTAAAAGCCATCAATCCTTACCTTCTTCTCTTCATTTAAGAATTCTTCTATATGTTATTTCTTAATTTGGCGATGATGCATAGTACTGAGACAACCCTTTACATTGAGGGCTCTTTCACTTTGTTGACTCAAATCCTTTAGTTTTTTACCTTTGTGTGTTTGTTATTCATGTATATGTTCTAACCCCATGATGTAGTAGCTTTTCATGTTCTAACCTTGATTGTCTTTTGCAAATATTTCTTGTCTAATGCATTTTTTTTGTAGGTCTCCATCCTGGGGGCATGCTTCTTTGGATCAAAGATTTATCTACTTCCTCTAGAGTATCCTTTTGCTATCATGATGTTATTAATTTTTAGTAGATTTCCTTTCCAAGCGTGCATATTAGTGTAGATTCATATGCCCACTAAAGTGGGGATAAAATGTAATGTTGTAAAATTGCACCCCTTGCAATTTCATATACATTCTTGTATACACTCTAGTGTTCACTCCCTTAGTATTTTTGTAGGCTCCTTTTACATCTTGCATCCGTCTTTTCCCCTCTTAAGATGCTCAACACCCCTTTTCAGCAACTACGCTTGTGTTTCATCTTTGCATTGAAACTTGTTTGTTTCTCATTCCCATCATTTTGTAGTGTGATTTTTTTGGACACTAGCATGCCGCATGGACGTCCATGCACCGCGCTAGCATCCTACAACATTTTGATGTTCAAATGGTTGTTTTCAAGTGTCTTGCCACTTGTTAGCTAGTTTTATCGGTGGTAATAGCTTGGGATGCCTTGTAACATCTCAAGAAGCTTCTTTCCCCTCCTATTCTCTCTTTAATAGTTATGTTTTTAATCCATTCGGCCTTCTAGCTTCTTTGCTTCTCTCTCGGAAATTTTTTTGTCTTGCTCTGTCTATCTTGGCTTCACAGCTCTCTATAGCTTTCAACAACACTCTCAAGCTCTTGCAACACTCCTTGCAACTCTCTTGGCTCTTACAACTCTCTCTCTCTCTCTATCTCTCTCTCTCTCTCTTTCTTTGGATTCCTTAAGCCTTGTAGGTGATACCTCTCTCATCTTACAACTTTGAGCATCTTGGGATTTCTAACATCCCCTTTCTAAGAATTTCACTATATTATATATCTATCTATCTCATGATATGGGTTCTCCTCCTTGAGTATGGATTTCTTTTATCACTTCATATTTGCTTATTTTTTTCACTTTCTCCATCTATCTAGTTGTTTGTGGAGGTGGGAACACCAAAATGGGGGTTTGACTGAGGAAAATCCCTAAACAGCCCTGTAGACACTTAAAAATGTCTTGATGGATCACATTGGCTAACTAACATCATCTCTTTTGATTTCATCCTAATTCCTCTATTTAATTAAATAATGTCAATTATTTGATTAAATTCACCTAAATCTCCTATTAATTGAATAACTCACACTATTTGATTAATTCATCATGTTAACATTAATCCTCCTATTTAATTAAATAATATCCAAATTATTTAAAAAAATTCATCTAGATTCATCCTTTATTCACTCTTTGATTAAATAATCCCAATCATTTAATTAAATCTTCAAATCCCCTTTTCATTAAATAAATCAATAATTTAATGAATATCCTCACATTCCTCATCTTGCACATTAAAATTTAGTTTTAATTATTAAATTTTCTAATTTCCCTCCCATCCACTTGTATAGGAAATATTCCAAAGGAAAATTCTCCTATTTTCCTCCAAAAAAGGCAATGATTATTCCAAACAAACTTTGAAACAACCTTTCAAATTTTTTGCAAAGTGTGTTTGTTTGCATGATTATGAGCCCTTGATATTTTCTTGATCCATGTGAACATTGATTCTCATCCATTTATGAGAATCCTTGATCCATGTTTCATCCTCCTTTTATTATTGATCACTGATAGATCAAATCGATCTAAGCCCTTGATATTATTCCTCCCATTTGCAAGGGAAAATTCCTTGAGAATATTCCTACTTTGCACATTCCTCCAAAAGAGAATATTCTCATGGAATATTCCTTCCCCTTCGCACAATTTAATTTTGTTTTAATTAACTAAATATCTAATTCTCCTCACCCATGAGAATATTCTCTTTCTTCACTCATTTGAAAAAAGGGAATATTCTCCCTCATAACAAACTTACAAGACTTCTTGTGCAAGTTAACTGACAAGACTTCTTATGCAAGTTTTGAATGTGTGTTTGTTTGGAAGAATATGAACCCTTGACTCTTTCCTTGATCCATGTGATCATTGATGAGAATCCATGATCCATGTTTCATCCTTCCTTCCTTTTTCACTATTGATTAACCTTTTTGATCTCAACCCTTCATTTTTCATTTGTCCTCCTATAAATAGGTCACTATTTGGAGTCAAATGGATCCATCTTTTAATAGTAATTAATAAATTCATGTTGTTAAAATAACTCTCATCTTTCACTCATATTTCATGTTTTAAAAGGAATTTTAGGTTAATTTATTGCATCATATTAGCTTAGCTTCCATTAATGGCTTCCATGGTAACATAGGTGCATCCATTTAGCATATTTTTTAATTAGGGTTTGAATCTTTTAGCTTAAAATCCATTTAGATTAGCTTTTCATACACCCATATTGATCATTTTATCATAAATCATGGTAAAATAGTTTGCATCATGTTAATTTAGTATTTAAATCATGTTTCATCACACATCTATAAGTGGTTTTGTTAATTCTCTTCAATAGAATCAATCAGAACTGGCTCATTTATCCATGGGATTGGGAAAGGGTCGCCACTCCACATCAATGCAACACCACTCCCCCAATAGGATAAGTTTCGATGGATTATATTATAGGTTTATCAAGCTTTCATATTTTTATTGTTAGTTTCAATGGCTTCTTGTATTTGTTTAAATTGATTGATCTCTATTGGGATTGATGTTTAGTGGCCTAATTATACTTTGAATCCTCATGGATCAAGTGTAGTTGGCTCATACTAAGTCATTGGTCACAAGACCCAACATTTTGCCTCAGTCTTGTGTGTGCAGGTATTGAATATATTTCCTTGTTGGATGCTCCATTGCTTGGGTTGTTATGAGCATTTTATATCCCTTACTCTCTTACTTTATCATTTATATTTCACTTTATTCCAATTTTGTTATTCTTTGTCATCTTCCTTCATTCTAAGAATTCCTATTAGTTAGAATAGTTGTAATCACCTTGGTATTTTTGTGATATTCTTAGTTTTCAATCTGTATGAGAAGCCAACATGCTTCTGGGATGCTAGCACACCATGTGAGCCACTATCATTCTTTGTTTGTGAATTTATCATTTTTTCCATAAAACCTCTATGATCTGCTCATTCTGATTTTGGAACTCTTGCCTTTTCAATCTGAGGTAGTTTAGGGAAGTTCATTCCCTAGGACTCTTTTGAGAATAAAGAGACTTGTGAGCAGTGAATCCCCCTTCTCTATAATTGTACATTAATATATATATACAAACATTCATACATCAAACATAAATCCTTTCTCTTAGGTCTCTCCCTCCCTCTATCCCTCCCACCATACTCTCTCACCCCATCTCTCTCTCTCCCTCCCTCTCTTAGTCCCTTCATCCCTCTCTATCACTCCCTCCCTCCCTATCTCTCTCTCAAATCTCTCCCTCTCTCTATCCCTCTCACCCCCTCTCTCTTAGGTCTCTCCCTACCTCCCTCTCTATAGCCATCCATCCCTCCCTCTCTCTCTATCCTCCTTCCCTCCCCTCTCTCTCCCTCCCTCCTACCCCCTCTCTCTCTTAGGTCTCTCCCTCCATCCCTCCATCCCTCTCTCTTTGTTCATCCCTCCCTTTTTCCCTCTCTCTATCCCTCCTTCCATCTCTTTCTCTCTCTTAGGATACTCCTTTTATCCCTCCAATCCCCCCCTCTCTCTCTCTTTCCCTCTCTATCTCCCCCTATCTCTCCATCTCTCTCTCAAGTATCTACCTCCCTCTTTCTATACCACCCCCTCTCTTTTAGGTCTCTCCCTCCCTCTATCCATCCCTACCTCTCTATTTTTGTCTGTCCATCCCTCCCCCTATCCCTATGTCTCTCTCTCTCTATCCCTCCTTCCCTCCCTCTCTCTCTTATGTATCTCCCTCCCTCTATCCCTCTAACCCCCCTCTCTCTCAGGTCTCTCCCTTCCACTCTAACTAGATAACTCCCTCTCTCTCAAGTCTCTCCCTCCAACCCCCGCTCTCTCTATTAGGTCTCTCCCTCCCTCTATCCCTCCCACCCCTTCTCTCTCTCACTCCCTCTCTCTCCCACCTTTGTATGTCCCTCCATAACTCCCTACCTCTATCCCTCCCACACCCCCTCTCTCTTAGTTCTCTCCCTCCCTCACTCTTTCCTTCCCTCCCTCCTTTTGTCCCTCCCTCTTTCTCTTTGTTTTTCTATCCTTCCCTCCATCTATCCCCCCTCTCTCTCTATCCCTCCTTCCCTCCCTTTCTCTCTTAGGATGCTCCCTCCCTCTATCCATCCAACCCCATTCTCTCTCTCAATTCTCTCGCCCTCTCTCCTAGGTCTCTCCCTCCCAACCTAACTAGATAACTCCCTCTCTCTCTCTTAGGTATCTCCCTCCCACCCTAACTAGATAATTCCCCCTCTCTATCTTATACCCTCAACCCTTAAAACCTAAACCCTTAACCTTAAAATCTAAACCCTTAAACTCTCAACTCTTAAACCCTAATCCTTTAACCCTCAACCCTAAACCCTACAACCTTAACCCTCATCCCTATACCTTATACCCTCACCCTTATATACCCTAAACTCAAAACCCTTACATACATACATACATACATACATATATACATTCATGCATGCATGCATATATACAAGCATAAATTCATGCACACATATGTACATGCATCCGGGCATACATACATACATACATGCATACATACATACATACATACATACATACATACATACAAGCATACAAACATACATACATATACATACAAACAAACAAACATACATACATACATACATACATACATACATACAAGCATGCATACATACATACATACATACATATAGGCATGCATACATACATACATACATATAGGCATGCATACATACATACATATATATTTAAGCACACAAACATACATACACACATTAAATATATTTACATACATACATACATCAAACATAAATTTAACAAACTTGCACAAAAATTATTTCAAGTGAGACATTACATGGGCACGTTATAACATGCTCGCATTATGTCTCACTTTGGGAAGGACAAAAAAAGAAAAACATTTCAAAACTGTTACATAGTGCGAGCACATTATAACATGCTTGTGTTATTTATTACTTTGGGAATGCCCAAGCCTTAGGCTTAGATTGTTTTGGATTTCCAACCTAGAGGCTTGGAGTTCCTTCCCAACCTCCAAAGATGTGTTTTTGCATATTCTACGAAAATTGACATAATCTCGTTTGTGGCAACCGTCGGGTTTGCATGTGTTTCAAGGTCGAGTAAATTGAACACTTGGGTAATGTTAGGCTCTCTCCTAGCTATTAACAATGTAAATTTTTTCACATTTTGAATATGTTAAGGCTTTCATCTTTAATTTCTTTTGTTTGTGTGTTTTTTTTGTCAAAAACCAATGTTTGGTATTTTTAAATTTATTTTTTAACCATTCAATGAAATTTCAAATAAATTACATTTTTATAAACTAGACTCCATTCTACACATATTCAAAAAAATGATTTTTGAGTAGTTTAAAAAAATTATAGGAGTGCCACAACCAAAAATTGTTTTTCAAGACATGTCCATTTCTAAAATTAGTAAAAATTCATATATTCATTAAAATTATCAGAAAAATCAGGCATAAACTACATGATGTTAGCTAATTTCAAACGGAAGTGATTTTAAAAATACCAAAAAAAAGTCAACCTTTTGAGGGAGCCACAACAAACACTATGTTATGTTTTTTGACAAAAACAACACGAATTTTTGTGGCTCCCTTTTTCAAACCTTTTTATATCTACCATTTAAAAAAAAATAGTAATTTAGAAAGTAGACCCAAAGCACTATGATCCTTGTTTTTGTTGCATCTAAATTTTTTGAGTGTAACTATCCTCAATTTCACATCCAAGGTCAGTATTTCCTAATTTTAGAAAAAAGTGGCCACTTAAGACCTCATTTTGGCCTTCCATCTTTTTGCACTTACCCTTCCCTCTCTTTCCCTCTACTTCCCCTTTTCTATCTCCACTTCTTTATCCCTCTCTAGCTCTTTCTCCCTCCCTCTTTGTCTCCCTCTCTTATTCTCTCTCCTTTTTCTACTTTCTCTTCATCTCATCTACCCTTTACTCCCTTCACCTTTATCAAAATATTTATATTAAAATTATATACTGTATATTTTCATTACATATTATATTATATTTTATATAATATAAATAATAATTATAATTATAATATATATTTTTATATAAAATAAATAAAAAATTATATTTTATATAATATAAATTTATTTTTTGAAAAATACTATATTTAAATACTTATATGTATTTATTATCCAATTATATATTTATTTTATATAAAAATAATATATTATAATTATATTTATTATTTTATATTATATAAACTATTAAATATAATATAATATGTAATTTATGAATATATATTAGTATTCACTGCTAAAACTTTCCCTATCCACAATGACTACTCTTCTTTGTGATTTCTAATGACTATTTTATTTGGTAACTCCAAAGAAATCATGTACAAAATTTGAATTAATGAGTATTTTCCACATGGCAAGGAAATCATAAAAATGAGTCAATGGAAGTAAAAAAAGTACCCTTGCACACTAATGGAATGAAATCAAACTAGAGATTTGTTTATCGAGCTGCATTAGACTTCCCATGCATGACTCAATTAATTCTTAAATATCAGCGACAACAAGTGGAACAATGATTTTGGTGGCAATGAAAACCATGAGAATGATGGAAACCAACGGAATGACGAGAAACAAGGAAAAATGACAAACAATAATAAATGGTGAAGATTATGTTCATCATCTTGTATCGGCTATCTACCAAATTCTGTAGTTGATGGACAAAAGTTCTTTGAACTTCAAATAAGGATATGTCTTCGATGTAAAAATAATTGGAATGGAAAAAGCAACTGACTTGGGGTGTTAAAATGATTTTAGGTGGACCTACTTAACAAAAAAAAAAGGTCATAGCCATATATTGTCTTAACGTACCCTATAGGGCCAGGGTCCTAATAGCCATATACTTTCTTAGCGCACCCCTATACAACTGTGTATTGTCTTAACGTACTTTGTAGGGCCCTAATAGCTATATACTATCTTAATGTACCATTAAGGGCCCTTTTGTTGTCGAGCATGCCCACACTGTAAGGGCAGTGGCTATCCAGCCCCAGGAATGCACCAGGGCATGGATGTTCCACTCCATGCTGCATGGCATAGCATACCATTTAAACGTACTAACAGCCTCTACCTCCGTATTTTTTATTCTCGAGCAGATTCATAGACCCAGCGAATAACTATTAGTCTGTCCAAATATTTTGTAAAGGTTTTTGAACTTAGGAATAGTATTATGTTTTGGAGACTAATTATTATTTAGAAGTTATTTAAATTTGATATTTATAGTATATCTTTTTTTTAATTGTTTTATTTATATATAAAATAAAATAATATTTTTATATTTAGTAATTTTATTAATGATTTAAATTATTTGATAGTTTAAATTATTTGAATTGTATTTAGACTTAATTTTTTAATTATTTTTAATATTTAATATTATTTTTATAATTTTGATTTGAATGTGTATTTGTATTTACAGTTTATAATAATATTTTAAAAATATTAATATTATCTTTAAATTATTTGTATGTTTATTACAAATTTATATTTTTCTTTAAATATTTTTTTATATTGAATAATATTTTAAAGAGATTTATTATTTGAATTGTGCTTATATTTAATTTTTTAATTATTTTATATTTAATAATTATTTTTATAATTTTGATTTTAATTGTGTTTGTATTTATAACTAATAATATTATTTTAAAAAATATTAATATTTTCTTTAAATTATTCGTATTTGTGTGTTTACTACAAATTTATATTAATATTTGTCAGTGAGGCACATCCATGCCCTGGTGCATTCTTGGGGCTGGATAGCCACTACCCACTGTAAGTTAGTCGCTCTATCCATCCCAATAGATATCATCACATTAATTAATTTTCCATAGTTGTATGCGGTCCTATGGATGTACTCATTTTGATTCAATGAACTAATAAATGTAATTCTGACGACTCTTTGTAATCAACTATGGAAGAAATCATGAGGTCGAGTACACTATTTTCATTAGCTTTTATAAATGTGGGATGAACAACAGTGTTATTAGCCCCTGTCATGGTATGATACGATTCAAACAAGGAATTAGATCTATGGAGAAGTGGGAGCTTTTAGGCCTAGTTCATCATTATATTTTATATATTTATGTATATTGTTTTCCTCCACTATTATATGTTTTTAGAATTATTTAGTAGAAAATATATTAATTATTTTAATTAGTATTTACTACTATTTTTAATTGATTATTATCAATTACATTTAAAAATATATTGCAATGATAAAGATTAATCACTAGTATGAAATTATTCACTAGTTAAAAGGTAGTTGTAATGATTTATAAATTTGTATTTTCAAATTACATTTTCCCATCAAGACTATTTTATCAATGATTTAACTTTAATTGATTTAATTATATGTACGAATGATGGCAAAACAACATACACAATGAACAAGTCACAAGCCTAGTGAAAGCATTGTTAAGAGAGGTATATCAACTTTGCATCCTAATGTTAACAACAAATAAAATATAATTTTTCCTCTATAGAATCAAAAACAACTTTTTTCAAGCTTCTAGATGTCAATTAGATGGGTGCTTTAAAGAGAAACATAATTTGTATTATATATAATAGATAAATTATGTTATTATGAGTTTTCAAAGATAAAATATGTATATAGAACATGAAAAAATTTATATTTATTATATAATATGATAAATAAATATGAAATCTATATAGAGAGAGAATTTTAATAATTATTGTTTAAAAAAAATAAGAGACTATAATCAATTACAAGTTATTTTAATTTTTGGTTTAAAAGATAGAAAATTCTAAATGATTAGATCAACTTTGATAAAACAATCATATTAGTTTACCTTGAGTAAATGAATAAGTAATATCATAGTTAAACTTAACTAGACATTGGGGTTCACCAACAAAGTTGGGTCACTTTAAAACTAGAGTAAGTAATTAATTTTTTTGGTAGGTTTAATAGATTAATATTATGGGTTCATTATTGTTTTAGTGGTGATGTTTTAATATAATATGGTAATTATAACAATTATTTCACCACAACTATCATAGACTATCTTTTAACATCAAAGGTTCTCCCTAGGAGGTGGATTAAATTATTGCAATTAATATCTCAAGTCATAAACTAACTTCTTTATTATTAAGTCAAGATGCTTTTAAACAATTATTTTAATAGTTAAATGTGGAAATCTTGTGGCATAGCATTTTTTGAAGGTTAGGTTATCACCTTTAATGGAAGTTTAAATGCTAGTTCCTTTAAAAAAAAGTTAAAGTATTTTCATGTTTTAATTAGGGTCTTTATTCATGTCATCATGGCATAATTATATCACTTTCACCTAGTGAACCTATGAGATTTGACCCATGTGTGGTTCTTCCATGGAGATGTTTCTTGGGGGAATATTGAAACTCACCTAAGAATTACCTAGTATTGTCTAAGGGTGTGAGAATTATTCCACACACTTGCTCATTTTTTTCCCTTCCTCTCTCATAGGTGGTGAGTTAACAATGACATTGCACATGCAATGTCATCTGGCTTGCACATTGCACTACCATGTCATGCATGGTAGAATTTTTTATGGTAATTTATAATAAAAATTGGTTGTGTTTTTATCGAGAAGTGAAAAAATTTGGGCATGACAAATCCTAAACATTAACATCTTATTTTTTAAGGAGTTCCTAATTTTATTCTAAGAAGTATTTTGGTGCTCCATGTAGCTAATAGTACAAACAATTATCATTTGGTACATCATAAGTATTAACATATAGGAAGAGGAAAAAATAAGTGATCAAACAACAAGAGTTTCCTCCCCCTAATTTTAAATTACCTCTTAAGACAAAACATATAGATAAGGTATATAAGGAGTACGAAATCATTGAATAGATCTATAAATCTTATTTTTTGTCAAATCATTCCTATGGGTCATATGTCATATCCACACTTTTTCAAATTCATGTCGCTTAATTTATAACTTAAAAAACTTAGAATTGAACAACCTAAAGCTTTAAGACTAATTTTTTGTATTGAATCAATGCAAAAAATTACAAAAAAGAATGGCAACCATAGGCTGCCCAGAAAGTGAAATTACATAACAATAGTCCAACCATAGTAAAAAAACTAGGAAACCATGCCATAAAGGGATGCACCAACATAATAAAAAATCACATTTTACAACAGTAGTGTATAGCTGAAAGAAAAATACTTCAAACTCTAAATTTTAACATGTTTTGAAGCTTTCTAGAACATATTACATCATTTTTGTGCAGCTGCAATATTTTCCATTTAATCTTGTCCAAATGAATGTTGATTTTCTATTTAAATTTGGGGATTCCTTGCAAATGTGAACATAAAAAAACAATTTGCAAAATGATGTCAAAGTAAAAACTTAGCATTTCTTATTCCAAATGAACATTATGATTAGCAAAAACAACCATACATCTACTTTTTCATATATTAAACAAGACAATCTACCTTATAGAATCAACAAAAATATTGTTTCAGAGGCCCAAACCTAAAATAAATTCTTTCAAGTTCAAATTATGATACAAAATCATAGGGAGATAAACAAAAATAGCCTTCCATTTCCTTTTCATCACACAATAGTCCTGAAATATATGTTACATACTTCCAATGTGTTTACAAAAAATACATTTAATAGAACTTCAGAAGAAGGAGAAAATTGTTGAACACCCTAAATACTGAGAGGGGGGTGAATCAATATTCTATTAAACCATTCAATTATTAACCATCCAATTTTTGAAGCGTACTTAACAATTATAAGGAATAAAAGCATGAACAATCCATAACAAACACAACACATGAATACCAAGAATTTATGTGGAAAAACCAAAACGAGAAAAACCACAGTGAGGATTAATTCACAATATGTTATAACTGGTAATAAGATATTATAGAAAGGCTCACTACTAGGATGACTCATTGTCCAAGTGAACTCACTATTCACAAAGAAAAGAAAGATACAAAGAAGTGGCTTCAGAGCTAGAATTTTATCTAAGGAAAGTGCATCTAATCATATGTTGTATTTAGTTCCTTCAAAGCTCATAACACACTCTAATTAACTTAGATTACAAATATCTGATCTACTTTGTATTTGTAAACCTTTTCTCAACACTCAACTTATTTACACAATTCTGCAACACTTCGCATCACTTCTTGTATTGAGATCATGTATTCATTAAAATCTCTTCCTCATCAACTCAAATCAACCTTGTATATATACTAAACTCCATCACAAACATCAATTAGGTTGGCCTAATTAGATGTAGCCTTAAATTATATAAAATATGCCTTGTCAACATCCAATTCAACCAAAATTTCCTTCACACCCAAAAAAACAAGTAATATAGGTTTGGATGGACCTACAACAACTCCCTTTTCAATTCACAACACACATTTAACCTTCCTAACATCTTTGCATACCTTAAGTCAGCCAAACCTAGAACCAAAAAGTAAAATACTCTGACTGATCATCACCATAGGATATGTGGACCACAAAATGTCACACCAATTAG
>VDFB02001044.1:0-23512 GCA_007258455.2 Sequoia sempervirens | reverse complement strand
TTGTGGTAGTAGGCTCATGCGATGGAGATGGAGATGGAGTGGTGGAAGATTGAATGACAAGGGGATCATGGGATGGAACGGATGGGGGACTGTGATCTTGAGGTGGACTAGATGAGATGGTAGGATTTTGATTTGGAGAAGGGGATATGTTGGCATGCTTTGGATTAGACTCTTGGCATGACTCATCATGTGTGGGAGGCATGGTAACGGAGTCTTGTTGGGACTCTTCAAGGGGGAAGATGGGAGGGATGGAAGATTCATGAATGGGTTTTGTGCTACTAGGAGTGGGAGGAGTGGGATTGGATTTGGGTGGATCTAGGAGAGAGGGAGTGGATTGAATTGGGTGTCTTCGATGGATTCGTGGTTCTTGGAGTAGGAGATGGGGGTTCAATGGATTTAGTGGGTGGTAACGCCCACAATAGTGTGGTATGGAGAAGGGTCCTTCATCACCAGTGAGACCGTGACGATGGATCTAGGATGGTGCATGGTTCCATGACTTCAAGATGTGGAGTTGGGATGGCTTCTTTGTATCGAGTCCTTGGAGAACTTAAACGAGAGACTCAAGATATGGTTGGCTTCTATTAGGTGTGGTAGAAATGGATGAGGGATTATGGATTGGTGGACTAGGGTTAGATGGAGGGATGTGATTGAATGTAGGATCATGAGTAGATGGGGATTGGGAGGATGGAGGACTAGGAGTAGATGGAGGACTAGGATTGATGGAGGGTTACAAGGATATTGGAGTGGTGAATTAAGATAGGACATGGATTGTGGATTAGGACAAGAGGATATAGGTGGTGTAGTGGGACAAGAGGATGTGGGGATGGATTATACTGGTAAGGGTATTGGGATGATGGATTAGGATGAGGAGACATGGATGTAGGATTAAGGTAAAAGGGTGTGGATGTAGGATTAGTATGGGAAGATTGGGAAAGAGGATTACGATAGGGGGACATGTATGGGGAATTGTAATAGGAATATTGTGATGGAAAATTAGGATAAGAGGATGTAGATGTTGTATAAGAGGATGATGTAGATGAAGGACATGACAAATATGGGGATGAAGAAGATACCGGATATCCATTGTCAAAGGTGGCATAAGGAGCATGATTAGGCATGGATGAAGACATAACATGATAACTCATAGGAGTAATTGGATTTTGGAAAGTGGGTGGAGAAAGCTTACTAGATATGATAGTGTCAAGGGGATCTATGTCGTATACCTCTTGATCGACAAGACTTTCGTTATCGTTATCAATGTAATTAGGGTTTCCCTTGACTACTATTGATGGAGGATGAGGATTCATGATGATGACAGGATAAATAGAATAGATAAAAGATTTTGGATGGGAACAGATTAAAGCTCACATCGGGATTTTGGTCAAGCTCAGATCAGGATTGGACAAAAGCTCAGATTAGGATGATTGGATGGGATTGCTTTTGATTTTGATGGGATTTGGTAAATGGATGATTGGATTGGGTAGATGATTTGATGAATTTGATTAAAGTACTAGATTAGTTTTATTGGATAGGATCAAATGACTAGATGATGTTGATTGGATAATTGTGATTAGATGAAGATGATTGTATGTATCTGATTAGAAGAATGGATTGGTTTGATTAGATAGGAAGAAACAAAAGGTACCACTAGATAGAGCTCAAAAAATTGAGCAATCTTGGTTTTTGAACAAAGTTGATTCAACGTATGGTTTGTAAATGACAGCCCCGGGAAGTTAAAGGGGTGTAATCAGCATTCTGCAGCAAATCAGGGGCGTTGACAGCTTTCTGCAGCAAATCAGGGGCGTAGTTAGCTTTCTGCAGCAAAATCAGGGGTGTAGACAGCAAAATTAGGGGCGTTGACAACTTTCTGTAGTAAATTAGGGGTGTAGCCAGCAAAATCAGGGGTGTAGCCAGCAAAATCAGGGGCGTTGACAGCTTTCTGTAGCAAAATCAGGGGCGTAGACAGCAAAATCAGGGGCGTAGCCAGCAAAATCAGGGGCGTAGCCAACAAAATTAGGGGCGTTGACAGCTTTCTGCAGCAAAATCAGGGGCGTAGACAGCAAAATCAGGGGCGTAGCCAGCAAAATCAGGGGCGCTGTCGCCTTTCTGCAGTGGGAAAAGTTTGGTTTTGATGGCAATGGCTATGGCAAGAACGCAAAATGATAAAGTAAGGCCAAAGTGTCAAAAATTTGATAGATTTTTCACAAGAAAACACTTGAAGCAAGCATAATCCTATGATTAATATTAAGGGTATGGCAAGGCAAAGTCTTAATCTAGGATGCACAAGGCTTCTAGGGAGTCCTCGATATACTCTCGGTACGTGAGGCACAACCGTGAACACCAGTCCATCACAAGCGTGAGTTGGGAACCCCATCGAGATATTAAAAGGCTCGGACCAACTCTTCACGTCTATCTAGGTATCACCCTAGCTTCGACGCTCCGCCAATTACGACGCGACTGGATTGGGGTACAACTTTTGTTCTCCCCCCTTTATATACCCCGCCGGTACGCGTGGTTGGAATCATCCCTTGGGGTGATGAAATCCCCAAGCAGGTCCCACTAAAAAGAAGACACTAACCGTTTCCAACTACTCCCCAGACTCACATGAAGTGCAAGGGGAAAGCGAAAACAAATTAATGCCCCCTTGGGTAACACATGAACAAACAATCACAACAAACAATGAAGTTTATTCCCCCCTAATTAGACTATATTCCAAAACAACAAAGATAGTTTTCAAAAATCTGATCAAGTGGATGGTCCTACAAGAAAATGTTAGCTGTTTTCTTCTTCGCTCTTGATCAATAACGCCCTAATATGCTACAAAATGTTAGTGAAAAACAACAATATCCTTGCCAAAATAATGTTAGAGAGTTATTACTTGAAAACAGCAAAAAACGAGAGCGAAAACGAAGCCAAAATGACTATTTTACCTTCCAAACTATGTTGTTTTGGGGCACTGCCGCCTTTCTACAGGGGCGCTGCCGCCTTTCTGCAGGGGCGCTACCACGTTTCTGCGATGGCGCTGCCGCCATTCTGTAGGGGCGCTGCCACCTTTCTGCGAGGGTGTTGTCGCCTTTCTGCAGGGGCGCTGCCACCTTTTTGCAAGGGCGTTGCCGCCTTTCTGCGAGGGCGCTGCTGCCTTTCTACAACAAACTTTGTCAGATTTAAAAAAAAAATAGAAAGTTGTGCCCCTCCCACTGCAAGAAAAGTGTTAGTAAAACCTTCTAATATATCCCTAATTGCAGCAAACGTGTTAGAAAGAATAAAACTTTCAGGTGTGGGGCGTTGCCGCCTTTCTAAAGTGGCCAAGAGGGCGTTGTCGCCTTTCTGCAGGGGCGCTGCTGCCTTTCTGTGAGGGCGCTGCCACCTTTCTACGGTAAAGCGGAGGGCGCTGCCGCCTTTCTGTGAGTTTTTCCTACAAAATTCTTAACCAAAAGGTACGTTAAATGTAAGAACCCGTTTGTGGGTCCCACCGAGCGTGCCAGAAATGTATACCTTAGAATTTATCCTACTCTAAATGTGCAAATCAACTTAAAAATGCAAATGGTAGAAGACCAAGGACACCTCAAGATTAGCCAAAAGAGTGATATAACGAAAAGGAAAATGAATAAAATGAAATGCAAACAGTTTCACCTTCCTTGCTGTTGATATCTCTTTGATTGACCCTTGCTTGGAATGATTTGTGTGCTCCTTAGATGATTGCTTGGGTGACTAAATGCAAAATTCAATGTGCAAGATGATTAAAAGAGATGGCTAAATGATGGCAAATGATTGAAGATCTAAATTGGCAGCATGTAGTTATGAAAATACAAAGTGTTGAAAATGCCCTTGAGGAGGGGGTATTTATAGGAGAATTTGAATTCTCTAGAGAATTCAACGGTCAAGATTGCTCCAACAAGGCCAAGATGAAGGGCTATGGTGGGTTGAGAACCCACAAGCCCTCACATCTTGACATGTGGAGGGATGAAGTGGATAAGGGGATATGAGGTGTAAGTGAGGTGTCAAGAAGGTACATGAGGTGGAGAAAGGACATGCACCTTGGGGAGTGAGGAGATTTCCCAAAAAGGGATTCCTTGTCCCCAAGTGGGAGTGAAAGGGACATTTGAAGAATTTTGGAATTCCTCAAAAATCTACATGGGAAAAGAAAAGGTGGTTGGGGATATAATGTAATTCCTAGGAGGATCTAGAGGATAAAAGGTGGGCTCCAAAAAGGTGGGACTTGGTCACATGTGGAGATTGTGACAAGTCCAAGGTTCTAGAAGCCTTGGAAGGATAGATTGTGAATTAAAAATTCACATGGGGAGAGAGACATGGGATGAATAAAAAGGAATTGAAAATTCCGGGGATGGGGAGAGTTGACTCAAGGTACTAATTAGGTTTAACCAATTAGTAATTAGAGGATAATTAGGGGTTAATGTGGATTAGAAGCCAACTTGCAAAAGTTGGAGGATGTGACACATCCTAATCAAGGATTAGGCATGTGCACATTCTTAATGAAGAGATTAAGAGATGTATTAGGATTAGATGAAAATGACATGTGAGGAATTAAATAAATGTAATATTTATTTAATTCATTTGATGAAAGGAGGATTAAGGAGGGTAAGGTATTTATTTATTAATTAAATACCTTAGGGATTTGGCAAAATTAAAGATATTAATTAAATAATAGTAATATTACTTAATTAACCTTGATAAGAGGATGCTTAGATGAAAAGTGATAAATTTGGATAAATTAAGTGTCCAAATTTGGATGTCTACACCAATATCCTTGGAAAGTGTCTCTAGGCACTTAGGATGTATTGGGAAAATATTTCGTAATATTAATTCTCACCATTGTTTGTAATATACTCATAAGGGGTGATGGGTCCAATAGCAACAGTAAAGGTGGGTTGCGGACATAAATATTTAATATTGTTTTCCCCACATGTGGATGCCTAAAATGGGATAGTAAAATATAAATGAAATGATAAATAAGTGACTATTGGGATTCTCCAAGTGGGTGCTTCGAAAGAGGTAGGAGGTGTCACTTGGTTTTCCATCATCTATTATATTTAATATAATGTTTATCTCTCATGGTTGGGTGCCCAAGTTGGAGGGAAAGTATTGGAGCCAAAACCAGTGTCCTTTCACATTTTGAGGAGGTAATCTAAAGGTTGGAGATGTTTGGAATGAAGGGTCATATTTAGGCACCATGTTTGGTGCATTAGACGCCTTCACAAGTCTATAAAATCAGCTCTTTGGATGTAGAATTTAAGGAGGAATAGTTGAAATTAGTGTTACTTTATAGGAACAAGGATAGGTGGAGGCATAAGGAGGTTGTTCATAGGTGCACAGGTGCTACCATATTGGAGGAAAAAAGGAGAATGGAAGTGGTTGTATCGTAATATCATTTATTTGATGATAAAGCATACTTGGCCTCTCTTGTTGGTGGAGTTTTCTCCCGCAAGGTTTTCTCCATGTAAATCCTATGTTATGTGATGCTCTTGTGTTGCTGATTTGTGCCTCTTTGCTGCTATCTTATGCTGATGATATTATTTATTCATTGTTGTTATAAGTTCACATAAGGTAGTGTTTACAAGCATGTTAAGTTGGCTATTTTTTGGCATCATAAATAAGATGGATTTGATCATGGTATTTCCATATTAAGGAAACTTAATTTTCAACATATAAGTTTTATATTTTCATGTTGTTGCTTTTCAAACCCTGTATCTCATCCATTGAAGTCATATTTAGATAGAGATTAAATTTTCCTACAATTGGTATTGAACATGTTTATTTCTCATCAGGATTAGGGTCAAGGTTAGCATTAATATTAGGATTATGGTTAGGTTAAGGGCAAGGGTTAGAGATGAAATTAGAATTAGGGCTAGGTTTACCATTACAATTATGATTATGATGAGGGTTAGGGTTAGAGATAGAATTAGAAGCAGGGTTGGATTTAGCATTACAATTAGGGTTAGGTTTAGGATTAGAGATAACATTAGGATGAAGGGTATGGTTAGGGTTAGGGTTAGGATTAGAGATATAATTAGGATGAAGGTTAGGATTAGGGTTAAAGTTTGAGATAGAGATAGAATCAAGGTTAGGGTTAGGATTAGGATTACAATTAGGATTAAGGTTATGGTTAAACAGTTAGAAATACAATTAGCATTATGGTTGAGAATAGTTTTAATATTATTATTAGGGTTAGGGTTACAATTAAAGATAAAATTAGGACAGGTTTGTGTTAATGTTATTATTGGAATTAGGATTATGGTTAGGGTTATGTTTAGTATTAGGGTTGGGGTTAGCATAACTATTAAGATTATGATTAGGGTTAGGGTTAGGATTACATATAGAATTAGGATCAAGGGTAGGGTTAGGGTTAGGTTTAGGTTTATAATTATGGTTAGGGTTACAATTACGATTATAATCATGCTTAGAGTTATGGTTAGGGTTAGACATATAATTAGCATTAGGCTTGGGGTTAGTGTTAGTATTAGTATTAGTATTAGGGTTAGGGTTAGGATTTGGGATATGGTTGAGATTAGGGATATAGTTAAGGTTAAGATTAGGGTTATGGTTAGGGTAAGAGATAAAGTTAGGATTAGGGTTGGGCTTAATGTTAGTATTGAGATTAGGGTTATGATTAGAAATACAATTATAATTAAGGTTGGGGTTAACATTAAAATTAGGATTATGGCTAGGATTACAAATAGAATTAGAATCAAGGGTAGGGTTAGGTTATGATTAGAGATATAATTAGGGTTAGTGTTATGATTACAATTATGATTAGGATAAGAGTTATGGTTAGGGTTAAATAATTTATTAGCATTAGGGCTGTAATAAGTGCCACCATTAGCAATAGGGCCAGGCCAGGGCTGGCCAGGGATAGGCCAGAGATCAGGCACACACCAGACTGGTGACTAGGTCAGCAAGTGAGACATGCACTGGGAGGACTTCCACCTTACCTAGGCCAGAGACAACCAAGGGTCAGGGCCACGGGACAGGAGATGATCAAGCTGAGAAAAATAGGCTAAAGCACAGCACAGGATCTGAGCCAGGCAAGGGCAAGGGGTCAGAGACACAATCAGAATCAGGGCCTGGGCTCAGCATCATAAATTCAGGCTACAAGCCAGGACTAGACACAACCTGGGATGCATGGGCAGGCCTAGGGCCAAGATCAGAGACATAAACGGGACCCAAGGTGGCTAGGGCTAGGGCCAGAGACAGAGACAGAATCTCAGAGCCAGGGCTAGACTGTGACTAGGACTATGATCAAGTCCAAGGACATGGCTTAGGGTTGTACACATACACCAACACAGGCTGAGAATGAACGGGCACACAGTCTTAGGTCAGGACTAGGGCCAAGGGACACAAACAAGGATTAGGGATGGGATTAACACTAGTACTAAGATTAGGATTAGGGATAATGTTAGGTCTAGTATTAGGATTGAGGTTAGCATAACTATTAGATTATGGTTAGGGTGAGGGTTACATCTAGTGATAGAATTATAACTTGGGTTGGGTTAGAGATAGAATGAGGATTAGAGTTAGGATTATCATTAGGATTAGTGTTATAGTTAAGATTAGATTTATGATTAGGATTAGGGTTATCATTAGCATTATGATCAAGGTTATGGCTAGAGATAAAATTAGGATTACGATTAGGGTTAGTGTTACTATACCATTAGGGTTAGGGTTAGGGTTAGGGTTGGGGTTATGGTTAGGGTCAAAGTGTAAAATTTGCAACATGAAAAAGGTTAGTACTTGATACAAAAGTGTGGGGATCCAATTGCTTACAATTCAAGCCCCAACATTGGTTGGATGATTGTGAGTGCTTTGTCCTACAAGGGCAGTTCATAATTCAAATACAAGAAGCTAAGTTTTGTGAGATATAACTGTACGCCTTGTAAATCTATTGGGATTGGGATTAATATATAATATCCATATCAAAATGCATGGGTTCATTTCTTTTTGAAATAAAAAACTATATTTTTCAAGACATAACTTATTACATGGTTAAAACTATGAAACTAAAATCCAACAAAACTTAGTATTTGATATAATCATATTAATATATATTGTTTAATGTTGTCTTAATATCACACTTGGTATTCATGAGAGCCCCTCATCTCCCACTTTAGAGGGGTTGATACTTTTCAAGCAAAAATTAGCATTGGTTGTTAAAGTTAAAATTAAATATTTTCATCAAAATGTTGAGTGATTGCCACACAAAGTGGAAAAGTGGTACATAATTTGGGTGACTACAATAGTATTATGAGGAACTCAACATACAAGGATAATTTTCATGAGGACCTCTCACAACCCCATTTATGGGAATTCACAATTTTAAAGAAATAAGACATTTGTTCAAATTAAAATCAAGTGTTTTTAAAAAGGTGTTGAGTCATTACCATGTACAAATTAGTCTCATATGCTTGATTTTTTGGCATATTATGGGAGAGCCTATGTCAGTAATCATAGTGATAGTTTGATAAACTTGTGTTCCATAAACATTAAAGATGCAAATCTTGATTGTTCTATGTTGAGTGGGATTGATTATGGGGAAACACTTGATGGATAAGAGTGGTAGGGCCAAAGGTACACTCTTGCTACATGTTGCAAGTTCCAACATTGACAATTGATGCCATACAAGATGGTTCACAAACTTTAAGGTTCTATGAGGAAGGTTGCATGTAGTGTGGTTTTGGTCCAAACAGTGGAGATGCTTCACATCCTTTCCCTCAATAAAAGGTTGAATGGGTATACAAATATTGAATTTTGATTAATAATGGTGTTTTATAGAATTGATTTGGGCTTTTAATTTTATTATAGAGAATTTAAGAATTTTAAGAAAAAATAGTTATATGATTAAAATTAGTAACATTTAAATATGTTAGTAGATGTTTCATGGGTATAGACATTTATAATTTTGTTGGTCAAGTACTATATATATTTTGAGTCATCATATGTGTATACACCTAAAAATGGTCTAGATAATCTAATTAATTAAATACGATTTATTTGATTAATTAACCTTAAATTCATCTACTTAATAAATAAATATAAATATTTATTTATATAGTTCACTTTTAATTCTTCTATTTTATCATATTATTTCCTCTTAATTAAATAAAAAAGTTTAAATACTTTGTTGTTTAATTATCACATCTCTTCTATATTCATTTAATGAACAAATTTCTATAGTTTTCTTTATTAAATTAATTATTCTCTTTTACTAAATTTGAATAAATCAAAATATTCAAATAAAGGCAATTTCCTCTATTCACTCACCAATAAAATTAGATATAAAACATCTAATTTAATTCAACTAGTATTCACGTTAAAGCTGTGGAGACAAATTGGAAATCAATTTGTCAATCTCCTTCCTCTGATTCTTCCTATCCTCTGGCAAGATGTTTTTCTGGGGAGAAACAATCCCCATGATCAGCTCAAGCTTCTTCATTTTCTCACCATTCAATCCTCTAGATCAAATCTTGACCTTTGCCTTGCTACCACATCATAGGATGCTATTGTGAATCTACATATATAGCTTTTTAAAGTAGGAAATGAATCCCAATTTTGTGCAAACTTACTCTGCAGAAATACCAATCAAGCAATCAAGCATCTTAGCAATAGCATTATCATTTAGCAATAGAAATCATAGCATTTTAGAATCAATATCATGGCTGCATCATAATTTACTGTAGCTTCTTTTATCAAGTTTCATGTCCATTTAGATTACAGTAGTTTCATCATATCATTTATATATCATCATATAGGATTAGATTATTGCATTTAGCAGCATCTAATTCTCTAGATTGACATTTTAATAGTCACAATGCTTACCAAATCTGAGAGCCCCTTGACTTAATAAATCTTTAGAGATAGAGAAAAATATGACGCTTTCAGTAGATTTATGCTTTTAAATTAGTTTAATTGCTGTTAAATCTTTGATATAATGTCTTATTAAGAAGTTTTTTAGTTATTTTACTCATTACTTATTCCACACTTACAATATGTATTGCTTAGTTGACATAATTATATTATTTATGTCTATCAACCATTTGATAACAATTATAGTCTAATTAAGATGCACATGAAAGAGATAATAGAAACAAAGAATTAGACATACACATATGAACTCCAGATTTACGTGGGAAAACCCTTATGGGAGAAAAACCCACCACACCAAGAGAATTCACATTGTATTATAGTAATAAAGATTACATACATAGATCAAACTTATCTTTTTGATGTTAGTTTACAACAACATTCACTATGATCAACCTTGTACAAAACTTTCACATTACAACATTCTCAGAATCGAATTCATCCACTGATCATACAACCACAACATCAATCTATCAAACCATTCATCATCTACAACTTCAGAGTATATCCATGTCACCTCTGTCTGTCGAGCTTCCTCTCAATAACAGCCACAACAGTCCAACTGCTAGAAGTTCCCATTCGACTTCTCTGATTGGTCAAATACAAGCCATGTAGGATAGTCTTCACTCAACCAAAGACGTTCACCTTATGTTGGCATGTTGGTGAGACACTAACTGTGTCTCCCCGATGCCACAAAGTCAGCATTTGATATCGCCAAGAGTCCATACTATCGACAAGATGTTACACTGAGTCCAGAGAGCTATCACTAAGACTTCGCCATCGTTGAGAGATCATACTGAGCCTTTATGTTATACTGAAACGTTCAACAGTCGGCAAGACTTACCGCTTTCACTAGGAGATCATACCGAGGTTCAAAAGTTACTCCAAAGTGCTCATCTATCGCCAAGACTTATCACTATCATTGAGACGTTACTCCGAAGTCTTAAGTCATACCGAGCACCAAACAACAGTCAACAAGACTTCTCTCCATCGCTAAGAGTTCTTAGCGAACCCTTAGTGTTGCGATGCCTCCAAATGAATACCTATCGACGAGACATCTCCATATTGACAAGAATTCATATCAAAGTATATGAGTTGCTCCGAAGACCACATGTGTAACACCCTGTCGGCGAGACATACAATCTCGATAAGACTTCATACCGAGATAAGCCTTTCGACCAAGGGTCTCCCCAACACTGCTTATCGCCCAGAGTCTCCCCAACATACGATAGGAATAGCCTATTAGCTAGAGATCTCCACATGACATAGGGTTATAGCGATTGCCATAAGTCACAGTGACAGGTCCACTTGGAAAGATGGAAACAAGGTCTCAACGACCATAACTATTCAACAAGGTTTCAACTGCTAGTTTTCCAGACACAAAGCATGTCACACCGACTTTTCTCTCTTAGAGGTTTTAGCTTGTGGGATTGAGGCATATATTTCCAACAATTCTTTTATTTTATCATATTATTTCCTCTTAATTAAATAAAAAAGTTTAAATACTTTGTTGTTTAATTATCGTATCTCTTCTATATTCATTTAATGAACAAATTTCTATAGTTTTCTTTATTAAATTAATTATTCTCTTTTGCTAAATTTGAAGAAATCAAAATATTCAAATAAAGGCAATTTCCTCTATTCACTCACCAATAAAATTAGATATAAAACGTCTAATTTAATTCAACTGACATTCACGGGAAAGTTGTGGAGACAAATTGGAAATCAATTTATCAATCTCCTTCCTCTGATTCTTCCTATCCTCAGGCAAGATATTTTTTTGGGGAGAAACAATCCCCATGATCAGCTCAAGCTTCTTCATTTTCTCGCCATTCAATCATCCAAATCAAATCCTGACCTTTGCCTTGCTGCCACATCATAGGATGCTGTTGTGAATCTATATATACAACTTTTTGAAGCAAGAAATGAATCCCAATTTTGTGCAAACTTACTCTGCAAGAATACCAATCAAGCAATCAAGCATCTTAGCAATAGCATTATCATTTAGCAATAACAATCATAGCATTTTAGAATCAATATCATGGCTGCATCATAGTTTACTATAGCTTCTTTTATCAAGTTTCATGTCCATTTAGATTACAGTAGTTTCACCATATCATTTAGATATCATTTAGATATCATCATATAGGATTAGATTATTGAATTTAGTAGCATCTCATTCTCTAGATTGGCATTTTAATAGTCACAATGCTTACCAAATCTGAGAGCCCCTTGACTTAATAAATCTTTAGAGATAGAGAACAATATGATGCTTTCAGTAGATTTATGCTTTTAAATTAGTTTAATTGCTGTTAAATCTTTGATATAATGTCTTATTAAGAAGTGTTTTTAGTTATTTTACTCATTACTTATTCCACACTTACAATATGTATTGCTTAGTTGACATAATTATATTAGTTATGTCTATCAACCATTTGATAATACTTTTAAAAATGTTTCAAGTATTTTAAATATTTAACAAATGTAATAATCTAATAGATTTTTGATGATTTTATAAGAAAGATTTTTTTTTGAATGTATTCTAATTTAGTATGATTATTATTCTCATAGATACCCAAGAGTGTCACAATAAGTATTAACTATTAATTATATTTTTAAGTCATGTATCTTTCAGTAACACTATAGTTTTTTCATGATACATTATGCAATAAGACACATAAAAATGCATTGAATGCATTTGAATGTTTAATGTTTGCTTAATATCACAGTCCATTCATAAAAACTGACAAAGACATTCAAATAACATTTGTTATGAATGTATATGTTTGTCATATTAATTATTAAACACATACCAAAATTTTAGATACATAAAAACTAACAAAGACATTCAAATAACACTTGTTATGAATGTATATGTTTGTCATAATAATTATTACACATATCAAAATTTTAAAGACGTGAAATTTATCTACTCTCAAATTTTAGAAGTCTTAGAAGTCTTCTTCAATGTCCCTGTCCTTGTACTTCGAAATCCTTTTTGTTTGTCTACTTTGTAACTTGGAATGAATAGTTCTCTATAATCCATAATCAACCTATTGATAGGCAACATTTATAAAGCAATCATACTATGCAATAAAATAATCATAGCATGCAATTATCACACCTACATTTAACCTTTCATTCTTTATAATTAATGACTCCCAAAATTCTAAATCAATAACCTTTCTAACATCATAAAAATACAATTTAAATTGAAAATACAAATTCTTTAAAAAATGTTAATAGATTGAAGACTTAACAACCAATACATGAACTCTTTTGACATAGTATATAAATGAAGGTAAACTGAAAGATCCAATTTCTTTAATTAGTAATATGCAAGATCACTCTAAAGTGTTTTTAAAGTCAAAACTTATTAAGAAAAAATAATTAAAAACTTCTATTCCTAGTGTTGGCCATATCTTTGGGTATCTTCCATTTTAGAAGTAAAACAAATAATCCTCTCAAATCAATGTATACTTATCACTTGTGATAACCATAATTTGGTGGTGTCCTACCTTAAAAGAATGTTTCCTTAAATCAAACTTTTTACTCTTGACAATTAATATTAATATAATGTTGAAGTTTTCTTTGAAATGCAAATACCCTTATCTCTATTGCATTGAACTTTACAATAAGCATAATGATATTTCTTTGATTTAGGTGGCCCGACAATGTAATCTGATCTCCTTTTCGTCCACATTTCACTTTTAAAGCTTTTTAAAAAGGAGCATGACATTAATATTAAGTTTAAATACATTTATTATATTAATATGAAGAAAAAGTTAAAATTAGTTTATAAGAATGAGATATAATATGTATCAATTATAAATACAAAGTAAAAATTAATATAAATTATAAATATCAATTAAAAAAAATATAAGATAGGAATGTTTCTAGATATAATTGTTTAGAAGTTTTTATTTTATATTTTTCTTCGATGAATCATGATGTTGATTAAAAAGTTCTTACATAGTTTTTTCTACGAGAAACTCTTCGAATAATAGAAATCTCATGTCTATTATCACATTTATAATATCATAATTTTGAAAAATTTATGATTTTGGGAAAAATATATTCTTGAAAGAGAGATTCCAAGTTTAATATCTGTAGAGAGTAACCTATATATACTAAATATTGAAGCACAATTAGTTGTCTCCTACCTACTAAAAATATAAAATATTCAGATGTGATATTAAAAACTTATAAACTAAATTACCTAATATCATAAATTATAAAAGACCTTTCCTTCCTTTGTTTTGGAGAGAGAAACATCACCGAAAACAATTAAAAAATAATATTCTAAAGAAATAGTTATAATTACATGGTCATGCTTGCCTAACTTTAGGCCATCTTATGTTACAAATGATGAATTTTTCTCCTTGTAAAGATTATTTAAAGGCAGGCTATGATTTCATGAGAAGAATATTCTAGGTGTTTCCCGGGCTTCCCTTCTTTTGATTAATTTAATAGCCATAGTATATATTTTAGAAATGTCTAATGATGTGATAAAATACATGCCACGTGAGAAAGATGCATCGCTTAGATTTATAATTCATACGCCTATGTCATAATATGTTGTCTTGGCCTTAGCTAAGTAGTGAATAATGCAAAGATTTGTAAGTACAATTATATGGAACAATTTACACTCTTATCTTTAGATTATAATACTTAATAGTTATACTATTATTATAGTATTTAATTAGTGTTCAATACTTACCACCGTTTCTCTTCCAATAAACAAATAATTGACATAACTTTAAGTTGTACCTTCATTAAATATTTTATGCTGAGACAAAGAGTAATCCCATGTAGGTGGTTTAAGGCTGGGTTGCCTTTTCGAACTTTGTCCAGGAATTTAAGGAATCAAAGTTAAAACCCAAATGAGTCCTGTTCAAAACGAGTTAAAACATTCTCAAACATCAATATAAAGCTCATAAAGTCTAGTTGGCATTCCTGCAGTTAAGAGCTGTATCATTTGGAAATGTGCAGAGGAAGGTGAGCAAGCAGCAACAGTTCAGTTGTCCTTTTGGTGGGATCCTCAAAACAAAAGAAACTGAAAAAGAAATGAGGTCTCTTTTGGCTACTTTTGGAGAGCACAGTAGGAGTGTTTTATAGTGGACCGAGCCAGAGGCATTGTGGGCTTATGGATATGTGTGTATATGTGTGGTGGGGAGAGGGAGAAGGAGAAGCAGCAAGAGGAGATAGAGAGAGATACATTTATGATGTTGGGAGGCCTGGTGGGGACAAGCTTCAAAGTGTGGGCACCTCTATCTTTTGTTACTTTAGAGTTTAATGGATCCATGACAGGAGGAGGAGATCAACTTGGTAATTGAGATTTATGTTTTGAGTTTGATGCTTTTGAGGGCTGTTTTCCATCCCAAGCTAAACTTTTGTGTTGATAAAAATCTCATACAAATTGTCTGTGTTGCACTTTCTGCACAAGTGTAAAGCCTTTTGACGTTTTTTGCTTTCTATATACTTACTAGCCTTCTGCCGCATACAAATACCAAGTTTTGTATCTGGAAGGAGAACAGTGTTCAGGCTTTAGCTTTCTGCTACTGCAATCCTTTTGCATTTTGCATCAGAGCAGCTCTATTATCTGTATTTTCTGTAAAAAATAATTACAAAGACCATCTTTTTACATTTGGGTTGTATTATTTCGCTGCATCCACAAGTTGGGTACCTAAGAAACTGTTTCTTTGCTTCAATATGTGCAATTTCCCAGTTGAATTTAGAATCTAGGTCCTTGTACACCATTTAGGCAATTGACTTGTTGGAGTTCATTCCTTGTGTCGTTTAAAAAGTTCTTATCCTTTCAAGAATGCCGAATACAACATTAGAGAAGTCGGGCAGTGAAGGAGGAGACACTGTGTCTGAGCAGCAGGAGGAGAAAGGCTGTTTAGCTGTGGAAGAAGGGGATTCTTCAGCTGGGTCTCCTAGGAAGAGCTCAACCAGTGACTTGGAGAACTATAGTAGTGATGACGATGATAGTGACAATGGTGCTCGTTTAGCAAGCAAACTGCTGACGCTGAGTGATGAGGTGCCTTCTGGTGGTGGGAATGGCAACAATAACAGCCAGGAGGGCAATAAGAACGAAGTTTCTGGTTCTTCCTACAGAGAACATGATTACATAGGCCTGTCAGATGGGGGCTCTGGTGGTTCATCCTGCACCACCCAAGAAGAGAGAACAAAAGGCAAAGAGCTTGATTTTGGGCCCAAAACAAGTGAAACTGAACTCAGGTTGGGGCCACCACAAGAGTCATCTTTCCAAAACAACAGTCTGCAGAAGAACACCATAAATCCAGCAGTCCTAATTCATCAAGGACCTGTTAAGCATGACGGAGGGATGACCAATTCTGTTGCTATATTGCCCGTGGACTCGGAAGGAAGAGCAGGCAAGCCATATGCGCTAAATGACTCTCATCTCCAGAGATGGAATCGCCAGCAGCCTCATGTTGTGGGTGGTAAATATGTTTACCCCAAACAAACACCTATCAAGGAGTCCTCAGAACCCAAGTTCTTCAACAACGGCCATGAAGTCCATCCTCAACTCCAAGACTACAACAACAACAACAATGGAATGAACTATCTCTTGACTTCGAAGAACACTGCTGCTACCCTTACAGCTGGTGCTAAACGTGTGTTTTCAGATGCCATTGGAGGAGCTCAGGTGGTCAGAGGTGCATTTAATATGTCTAATGAAGGCGGCAGAATGAGCCTGGACTCTAAGGTTTCAAGCCAACATCAGTCTCAGCCCCAGTCCCACCCCTCCATGGGTCTTATGTATCCCTGGGGTAATGCTGTGCAGATACCTAACGCTTGGCAGGTCAATATAGAGCAGCAACAGCAGCACAGGGGGAGTTTTGGGCCCTTTCCTCCACCAACAGCGAGAGTTATGGTGGGCAACATGATGGCAGCAGCAACAGGGAATATTCCTACGAAGGAGGCTCCACATGGCAACCCAACTGCAAAACCTTCACCGGACAGCATTTCAGCTGCCATGAGGCCACCAATGGCACCTCCCCCACAATCTGAGCAACAGCAGAAGAATCCCTCCTTATCTCCATCCAATGAGAATGGTATACCAAGGTAGGCTGCAGGTCCAGTGGGTTCTGCCTTTAAAGCATTGATCCACTTGTTCTTCTCTAGATTTTCTAAAATTAGGTAGCTAGCACCTAGCAGTTAACTTTAAACTGAGGTTGGTTGCTAGGCCTGCTTACATTGTATAGCTTCTACCCTTAATCTTGTCTTTTATGGTCAAGAGTAGTTACATTGGCTTACAGCTATCCATTATTTGGATGCATGAATTCCCTATGTAGGATTGAGTTCCTTAACCAAATTAACATGACTCTACCTTCTTTCTCTGTGTTTCTTTTGTGCTTTGCAGAGCTCCCCCGGTTGTAGGGTGGCCACCCATTCGGTCATTTAGGAAGAACCTCGCACCTCAGCCCAAGCCTGACATTGAAGGCCAAGCTAATGCTTCTGATAATTCTTTTGCATCTGCTGATCGTGGACAGGCCTTTGGAGATTCCATGTTTGTGAAGGTGAATATGGATGGTGTGCCAATTGGAAGGAAGATAGACCTCAATGCCTATGATAGCTATGAGAGATTGTCCCAAGCTCTTGAGGACATGTTTAAACGCTTTGTGAATGGTATGCTTTTCTTTAGTTACCGTTTTTTACAATTTTGAACATTGGATTTTAGCAAAAATTAGGTTCTCCAAACTAGAAATTGCTCAATTCAATTACTTTTGATACAGGTGTCTACACATTGGTTGTGGAACTCCTCTTTGAGTTATATACCACTTGATTGTTGAGTTTCATATAATCCACTTGATTGTGGAGTTAAATGAAAATAACTTCCCCAAGGATTCATCTATTGTAGAACATGATATTTGACAACTCGACAGGCTTGGAGCAACTTATAATCTAGCCTGAATACAGGGATATCTAACATTCTTTATCATAGATTTGTTAGATTATTTAATTTATTTTTATGAGTTATAAATGGAATCTGCAATTTAAGCTTTCTTTTTAATACCAAATCTGGAGTCGGAACAACAAATTTGTGGCAGATTGAACAATTGTCAAGCTGCAGTTCCTCATCTTGATTTTCTATTAGTGCTTTACTGATCTCATGTTGTTGAACCTCGATACTATTAAAGCTGACTCTGAAACTCATGTTATTTGCAACATGATAATTCCCTTTAATTTATGGAGCATACAAGTTGAACTGTATCAAAGGAGTTTCTGAGACTTGTCCAATAGAAACCTCTCTCCTGTTAGTGCTCTTTATATATAGGGATTTCAGGCCTTGAAGGTTCTTAATTTTCTTTATTTCATGTCTACAAGACCACTTGAGACGTTATGGGACTGGATCTCTTCCAAATGCTTGGTTCTGTTCACAGCATAGGTTGAGACTGCTTTTATAACTGTGGTCTTGCATTGTAGATGCCAGACATTTTGGTCACTACTTGTACCACTTAGCAGAATGTATAAACTGAATTTTTCTCTAATTTTTGAACATTAGCATAATGCATAAACTGATTTACTTTTTTGGGCTACATTTTAGCTCAGGGCATCATTCAGAGGCCAAATACAAATTCATCATCTGAAAATGGTCATTCTGTATTGAGTGGAACCGATTATGTTCTCACCTATGAAGACAATGAAGGAGATCGGATGTTGGTTGGAGATGTGCCTTGGGAGTAAGTAACTTTCCTCACAATTAATGTTTGTGATGAACACCAGCGCTTATTTGATATTGCAAACTTCAAGGATTCGAGAGGTCTGATGTCCAAGTTTAAATATCTGCAGGATGTTTGCAACTACAGTGAAAAGGCTGCGTATTATGAAGAGCTCAGAAGCTCGAGGTCTAGGTACTGAATTTTAATGCTTGATTATGTTTTTCTTGTCTCAGTTAAGAGACTAGCATTTCATGTCATTAGAATGATGAAACGGTTTCAGTCAAAGGTGAAAAAGATATTTGCATTCTTTCATTTGATTGTTATACATATTATTCTGGTCTGCTACAAGCATATTGCTTAATGCCTTCCATTCCTTTTTCTTGTCCAGGAGTCCCAAGACAGCCTCCAAAACCCCAGGGTCAATTGACCCAGTGATTAATGGGCAGTCTAACAGTCAATTCAAGAAGTCCAAAATGCGTGAACTCTAATTAATAGTAGTGGAGATTGATGAAGTTAAGAGTGTGCAAGAAGCTAGTCCTAGCTTTTGGAGGAACTGGGATTCAGATTATATGTTGTAAACTATGATTTGCATATAAAGATCAGTCTAGCAAGCATGTTTCTGAAGTATGTTGTATTGTTTCAGCAGTGTTTTTTGAGGGCATATAAGAATTGCTCAATTTTCTCTCTAAGGGCTGCAGTGTTGCCATTCTAGCTCTAGTTGCTGCATCCCTGAGATTGTGTGGCTTCTTTCTTTGAAATCTGAGCAATTTGGACCTTTTTATTTGCTACTTGCTAAATCATGGAAGCATTTCCTACTACTGTCCTTTGAGGTACTGACCTTCATGGATTTGTTTGTAATTTATTTGAACCACCCTTTTTTTATGGTCTTTAACTTCAAAATTTATGTCAATATCAGAGTGACTAACAAAATTAGTCTTTGAGAATAGCTAAAAGCTTTTTTGTAGATTGTATTACATGTGTTTAACTCTGACATTGATGTAGAGCTACGATATAAAGTTCAGACTGGTTTAGATGTTTAAGATTAGGGCAGCAGAAATTTTGAAGAGTTTTGATGGTTTTGGACTGTTTTTCTGTGCTGAACAGCTTGAATTCTCAAGTATTATGTGAGAGAACAAGGCCAGGCTTGTATTTGTTATTGTATTTCGTTGTTGTTGGCAGCTACAGTGTACTTGTTATCTACTTCTAAATTTATTTTCAATGTTAGTTTAGTTCACGAAACTCTTCTGCAGTATGAACTTAACAATGAGCTAAAGTAGGCCTCCTTACAAAATTTATCATTTTCTTTGCTTTAGTGTCTAATAATTCATTTCTTAGTGTAAATGTTGTTTGCCTGCAAACCTATTGTTGCTCTACAGCGCTCTGAATCCAGGTGATGTGTTTATAAAATGGATTTACTGATGCAATTCATGTGTCTCTGAATCCATTTTGAGAAACAGATAATTGTTGCTTCTTATTATTTTTCCCTGCTTATGTGTTACTGGAGTTAGAAGAATTGCAATTTTATGTTTTAACAACCACAGAAGAGGGCTGATTTTTAATGAATATTAAAGTTTCCTTGGAGCGTAATTTGATGATCTTGATGTTTTCCCAAACTAGCAATTTTGCATTTTAACAACCCAAAAAAGAGAATTAACGTTCACTGAATCAAAAAGTCGCCTGACATACCCAAATCCTCTGCATGAGTGCTTGTTGGATGGTGAGTAAACATCTTGATTTATTGTAAATCATGGCCACGGTTGAATGTTCCTCCTGTATGGTACGGCTAGTTAATTAGGACACAACCTTGGTAAAAATGTCAAAACCTCTACCATGACCAGTGTTTCTGCAAAAATTGAATCCAACTGTTACCAGCCATTAAATCCAAGGTATTTGAAGTCTGTTACTTAACTGCCCATCTTTGTCCCACTGTTAGAACCACGGCAAGCAAGAAAACTGGGAAGGATGAGTTGAGTTAAAGTGGGTTGTTTCTTTGTCGTTGTTTACAAAAGGAGTCTTAAGCAGGTTGAATTGTATCAGCAGGTCCAAAGAATGTCATAAACTATACAACTTACGACTCCACCAAGGTTGACCATTATGGTATATATTAGTCGGTGAGAAATTTTGGCGAAAGCTCCAACATATAAAATAAACTGGTTAACTATACCTGACATCATATGAAGGAAAAAATAAAATCTTGTTGGCAAGAACGACATCAATTTTGCCTTATGTTGTGTTGTCTCCTCCAATGATTAATTATATGCGTGCTGTGGCTTAGGAATCAAGCCTATTAGTATTAGGCTTAATCAAGAATCCAAAACTAAAGAAACACCGAATCATATGGATGAGATGAATGACAATGGATGTGATGCACATTAATGTCACTTTGGGGCCACTAATTCAATTAAGATCTCTACATCACGACAACAATTAGGGATTGGAATATATAATCTATCATTTTCTGTTATGTGCCATATTGTTTTACCTCTATTGGGTTAAGAATACAAGTGAAAACAAAAGCAACAGTGATCAGACCAACAATACCTCGAAGAATAAATGGTATTCATTAAAGGCTATACTAACTACAGTAGAGAATATTTGTAGGCATACATGTGTTTTCATTCATATTTGTTACTTTTGTTACTAGATATGCATGCCCCACCAGTTGCAGGCTTTGGCCTTATTGTATAATTTTTATGGCTTCAACTCTCTCTGTCAATGAATATATGCATAGGTATTCTTCTTCACAGGTATAAAATTTAGGAGAATATTTACAATTAACTTATTGTTGACTAGGCACGATGTGGGTGCTTGTTTTCAATCAATACACATCTCAATGAAGGTGTAATGTTATTTTGCTTCAAAGGATTCTGTAAATCCATGGTTGATGCAGAGTCTTTACACAAAAGTCATTTGCACTTTGAGAATGCTTTTTCAACGTCTTTACATTTGGGATACATCAATTGGTTCAGTTAGATAACGAACATCTGTATTAAATGCTAGGTAGGAGGTCTTTCTCTGGATTTCTTTAAGGATATTTGTAAAGAGAAAATGAGAGGTGAAAGTGTAGAATGTCAAGGCAAAACTATGTATTTATGCCCATTAAATATACATAATGACATATAGTGTGTATATGTATATATGTATATATATATACACACATATGTATATGTATATATATGTGATCAGACAAAAAGTCAAAACATGGAATATTTTCGAATAGATAAATCATTATATTTAGAAGTATTTTTTTATGTAATATAATTGGTTGAAACATGTAGGTCATATATATATAAATATAATTAGTGTAGATCATGGGTTTATATATATATGATCTTCAAAAAGTCAAAGTATGGAATATCTTTGAATAGATAAATTATTATATTTAGAAGTATTGTTGTTTATGTAATATAATTGGTTGAAACAAACATTAATAAAATGTAGGTCATGAGATTAGATTAGATTTTATTTGTATAAATATAATTCAAAAGTATTCTAAGCATATGTATGTTTTGTTTGGAAATGACAAACCCTCAAATAACTATCATTTAAAATTTTAACAATGTGAAATAGATAAAATTGATGTTATAAGGCAAATTTGTTAGCACTTTCCAGCAATTTATTAACTTTAAGCCTATGTTTTTGTTTTTGTTATTGATTTAGCAATTTGTTTGAGCTGTATTGATGATTTAAAATAAAATAAAATTGAGTAGATAGATTTGTCGTGACGTTGATATCCATTTCTCCACATTACATGGTTGTTATTAGTCTTATTCAAGAGGCTGTTTGCCTTGTGCACGATTACTCCTTTTATAGAAGACAAAATTTTAGGGTGAGCTGTCCTCAAAACTTTTAACTCTTATAATGGCAAAAATTAATTGGAAGGCATAAGTTCCTTTTACACTAGATGACACCATTGTAAGAAGCCCACGTGGTGCCTCTCTTGGATGTCGCCACTTTGCTAAAATACTGCCAACTAGGCTTGGAATGTCATGGTTCCTTGTTGCTATTAGATGAAAATGAAAGTTTTTAATTGTCTTCTTAAATTTATGTTTGTAAAGTATAGGTGTAATACTTTATGGTACGCTATATTAAATTTATTTAGTAAATAAATATATTAGCAAATAAGAGTATGCTGTCTCCTTTATTAATGGAAGTATAATTTATTTCTGTTTATTTTTTTTTAAGGTAAGTTGATGTTACGATTCATTTTTCAAGATTTATTTGTTTGTGTAATGTCTCTTGCTATAAATTAAATCAAATTTAACACTTCTCCAAACAATTATATCAGAATTTCAAATATGATCAAACCAAGAAATCAGGTATTCAAATAATTGCTTCAAAAACACCATTAAATAACCAGAGAACCAAAAGAGAAGGTAGTTTAGTGATTTTTAATATGAGAATACATTATTAGTGTTGTCTCATACGATTGCTAACAGTAATATACATTTACTGCAACTATGCTCAAAACAAAGAGCAAATATGAAGCCTGAACACACACTAAACTATGACCAATTGGCAAGGAAACTCTCTAAACTCCACACCAAGGTTTATTATGATAAAATAACATCAAATACTATGAAATATTATTAAAACCATGTCCATAAATCTATCATTAGCATTTGCAACAAATAAATCACTCAAACCCCAAAAAGCAACATACAACAATAAACGACAGTAGCCTATCATGGCCTCATTTTGGCAAAAAAATTCGGGGTCTCCAAACTTGGGCTTGAGGGGGATTCTCTTAATATTATAAAGTGTCTTATGTTGAATTGTCTGCCTTTTTGGTCTATTGCCCATCTCATTAATGATTCGCTTTTCATCATTAATTCTTTCGATGAGATAATAATTTCACATGTGTTTAGGGAAGCTAACTTGTTGGCTGATGGGTTAGCTAATTTGGGAGTGGTGGCTCGAAATAATTGGGATGATTTTGAATCCTT